>JAANSN010000236.1:0-73052 GCA_036850665.1 Dicranocentrus wangi
ATAATAATAATAATAATAATAATAATAATAATAATAATATGGAAGAGACAAGAAAGGAAAGGGTTGCGTGAATGTGAATTCAAGAACCAAGTTGAGCCAAAAAAGGATTAAATGTGGATGACACGAATATATAAAAAAAATCTTCTTTTTATTTTGAATATATATATGTATCATAGAAAGTTTTTATGAGGGGAGAGAAAATTTTGTTTTCAGCTTCACTTCCTCCTTTGAAGGGCAGAAAATTTAACGTGATTTTTTACCCTCTCATTCGTCTTTTTCCTCCTCCGTCCATCATCATCTCCTTTGAGGGAAGGATAATAACGTTGACTAGATTGAATTTGATTTTTTTCCTCTCTCTCTCTCTCTCTCTCTCACTCAAGGATATCCTATGCAACTTTTCTTTTACCAAGACAAGGCTCCCACCGACCACCCTTCCGCGTTCCGCGTATACTACGTAGGTATATAATGTTTTCAGAGAGTATTAAAGTTGAAGTTGTTTTCCCTCTGAGATTCTACTTATTTTCTCAGAAAAATATATATATCCCCTAAACTTGAGCATTTTTCTTTCTTTTTTTTTGTTTTAGACATCTTTCTCTCTAGAATAATGTTTGGGCATGGCGGATAAAATCCCATTTTTATTTTAGTTGAGCGACTCCCATTTCATTTACGTTTTAAATAATATTTACAACGGGGAAAGCCTAAAATGTAAGAAAACGCATTTAGCCCAGACGACGAACGACTGGAACAGAAATGATGATACTGGATTTATATGTTATACTTTTTCCCCTTTTTTCTCGAGTTTACTTTGCTCAAAAGGAGGAATTAATGGGGTGCTTGAAAATCCTCCTATGAGTTCGAGGGGTAATCAATTAATGTAATGAATTAGATTCCAGATATATAGAATCACTCTTGTAATCACTTTTCCTCAAGACTTGAAGCAGCAGTAATATAAGAGCCAACGGCGGCTCATCACTTTTAAAGAAATTAAACATGTTCTTGCGTCTTTTTTTGTTCTTGCTCACATTTTTTTTTGGCTCAAGTGGAAAATTTACTTTGGACTGTGTATACAAACTCCTCTCTCTTTATGATATTTATTTTCAGGGATGGGGTGACGATGGTGCTGGGTGCATTTTGCATGACAATATTTTTTTCCAAAGAGCTTTACATGTTTTCTCTCTCTCTCTCGTGATTTCAACTAAAAAAAGGCGAAAACCCTTGTGTTTTTTTAATTTTGGTAGCGAGTGAGTGCAAAAGCTCAAGCACTTGGACAAGAAGTGTGTGCGCATTCATAAAAAGTGTGGATGTAAGTGGGGTAGCTAGCAGGCGGATGATGATATTTGCTGCTGGAGGGAGAGAGAGAGAGAGAGAGAGAGAGAGAGAGAAAAACTGTGTAAATATATGTGCCCAGTGTGATCCTTCGTAACAGGATTGAGTACGCAATCTTCATCACATCCCAATGATGGTTTAAAGAGTCGTGGAATAGATGTAATGACATGAAAATGACCGGAGCCAAAGCAATTCCAGTGATGTTTGTAATGATCAAGAGTAGGGAAAAAATTATCGCACAGCCCTTTATTTTACTTTTATAGTCACTTTATGAGCCGATTCCCATTTTGAGACGTGATTCTCCTGAATTACCTTTTCCGCTGGTGGAGCAGCATACACATAAAAGGGTGTACAAAACCCAAACTCCACTTTTTTCACGAGGATATAGCGGCACTGGGGCTGGTAGTAGTCGTCGTCGTCGTACTCTCGTACTACTTTAGATGATATTATTATTGTTATTATGATTATAACCGTACAACAACTATCCTCGTTACTGCAAAAACTCAGCCCAAAGCCAACCAACTGAACCTCTGCTTTTCCATACCATTTTTCTCCTCTCTCTCTCTCTCTCTCCTTCCTTCTTCTTGTGACTAACTAATACTAACTATGCACTAGAAAAAAAAATCTCCTCCAACTCCAACTCCAACCTCCTCCTTCCCTACCTCACTCACAGTCAGTCGGAGCAGAGCCGAGAAACAGGAGCGAGGCGGTGGTGCGGTGGGGAAGAGACCCAGCTTGGAAAAAGTGACGCAATGTCCTTCGATTGATAGAGTCATCTGGAGTCTAATGCTCGTATTATGGCACTTGATGACAATCATTACATATCCTTCGCAGTAACCATTCTCATAAAGCGTGCACAACCCAATAGAATCCTTACAACCCCTCGTAACACGTGATAACTCCAATATCCCCCGTTTTTGTCGGCTCTTCTCCTATTAAACAATAAATTGTATTAAAAGGTTTCCGCCTGGTCGCTTCCACATCAAAAAATTGCAGACCAAGTCGTAAAGCAGGGTTAGGAAGGAAGTGAGAGGAAAGCACGGAGCACTTTGTATTTTTTTCGTCCTCTCTTCTTCTTCTTCTTCTTCGTCTTCTTTTGTCTTCTCTGATGAAGAGGTAATCGCGAAAAAAAAATGTCGCGGAAATTTGATGATGCTCGTCTACTTTTTAAGAGTCAAGGAGACAAGAAAAAAAAACTTTTCCAAGAGGGAAACTTACTTTTTTTTAACACGTATATATCCCTCTGTTCCTTACCAATGTATAAGTATATCATATCCGCCTTCCTTCCCGGCTATATTCCCCAATGTTATTCACATTTTGCAAGTTTTTTGAATGGTAACTGCTCATAAACTGATGATGGCATTACAGGATATTGTCGACTGTCGACCAGTATTACAGAGCAGCAGCAGCAGCAGCGGAAAAGGTTGATGATGAAACGATGAGGATCACAATGACAATCACACAACCACTAAAAATGGTGATCATACCTAAAACTACTTTTTCTCCCGTCGTCGTCATCCCTCTAATGATGCAAACTTGTGTTTTATGCAAGCACTTTGGAGTATGGAGATATAGCTGGTTTATGATGATGGTCTCATCGTCGTCATCACACCGACAGTGATGGTTACGAGGGGTGATGATTATTTTGATGATGTGATGGGGAAACATCACTTTTCCTACTAGACCATTTTCTTTCATGGATTTTGCCCTCTCCCAGAGCAGAAAGAAAAAAATGACAATGAAAGTAGTCCACAATCTCATCCAACTTTACAGTACGATTATTGCTTAATTGTGCTGTAACTGCAGACTGCAGTCGCAATAAAAGCGGGATGCCAGCGTGGCAAGTTTCATTATTTTGTAAAATGTGAAAGTAGTATATGCAGAGCAGAATTGTCTGGATTTTTTTTTGACAAAGTGATAATTCCGGGATATTCAGGATTCGGAAAATATATAGCGACAGCATTTTGGAAATCAGTTACCTATGCCACAAGTTTTTCACCAACAACCCCACCATCCACTCACCTTCATCCGGCTTATTTTTTTTTCTCTAAAGTTTTATTTCCATTTTACTTTCACCAATATTGTAAAGTTGCACGGGGTGGTGGTGTGCCGGAGACAGATGCCTATTTTCCGGAGGAGCATATGTATACCTAATAATAATACGGTCGTAACCGGAGACAATAACAATTTATAGGGGGATATAAGAGGTAAGTCTTAATATAATGTGGTACTTTGGTCTGATGGATATTACTATGACCTGGCGTTACACGACAGTGCCATCATTGCTCTCCTTTTGAGTCCCCATGATCCTGTATTATTATCGAGGACTAAGTACTCCGGGAGACTTTTTCTCCTTCGGAAGGAAATGGACCATGTGGAGGTTTGGTTTTTATTTTCGGATTGGCAGCCCTGTAAATATATCATGTTTGTGGTGGTGTAGCCACTGGTATAATATATACACGTATATATATATATATACGAAACCTTGAAGCGGCGGTTTTCCGTTCCGCTATTTTCAACAAACGGTTTTTTGGCAAAGTTTTGCACGAAGAAGAAGAAAACATATTTTTTCCCTGAGAATGAACACCCATTTCCTTTTTCAGTGGGGATATATCCGCTTGGCAAAAGTTGGAGTTTAAGGATGACTTGGTACATTCTACATTATTCTACCGTTTCTGCTCCCCGTTCGGAAAAGAAAAGGAGTGGACGGACAAGCATTTTATTATTTTGTCGAAACTAGAAAATAGTCAATCAGTCAGGCAGGCTGCTATTGAATATACTTATATACTTATATTTTTTTTTTCAGTGTGAGGTTTGACGAATGTGAACCTAGTGGGTGGAATTTTGATTGATAAATTATTACTTCTTTTTTGCTCCCCCAATTGCTAAAACTTTTTCGTGAGAGCAAAAGCTGCGAAAAGAATTTGTTTGAGGGATGAGTCTCGAGAGAGAAAAAAGAAGAAGTTTTTAAATACTGCCTTAAGCCTACTAGACATGTTTTGACTTGTTTTGGAGGAGGCGGTGGGCATTCAAACAGAAAAGGATTAAAGACTCCCATATTTGTCGATAATTGACCAAGTACCAAATATTATAATCAGTTAAACAAGCTCACACAAAAAAAAACCTGTGCTATCAAGTTGAATCTAATGATCATCATCATGATTAGAAGTCGTGGCCAGAGGTTTTTTTTCTCTTTATGTCGTCGTCAAAGAAATCCCCATGTGTCCTTTCTGAATGCGTGCATAAAAGTGCAGCAGGTAGGGAGAAGTAAGAAGTTGCCTTTTCTGCATTCAAATCAGGACGAAACAAAAAAACTCTGAGTCTGAACTAATGGTATATGGAACTCTGTGACTTCTTTTGTAAGACATTGGTATTTGGTATGCATAGAATGAATAAGATATTAATAGCGTGAGAGTATAAAGCCTAAAAATATGACATGGTCGTCTCTATGCCAGCCATTCACAATGGAGGTAACACACGGAGGGAAGACGCAAGCAAAATTTTAATTTAGTTAATAATCCATCTTCCTCCCATGTTAGCAGCTTAAAAGTCATTCATGATGACTCGGGAAATTTCTGCAATGTTACACATGCTCAATGGGGAAAAAAGGAAGGGTTATGGTAGTCAAGCGTACCTTAAACTTTAGTGTCGTCCCTCCTACACGGTACGGCGATGTTAAAACATTATAGAAGAATATGTCTTTTTCACACAAAGTTGAAACAAGTTATCAAATATATTCCGCAGGACACATTTAGCAAGAACAAAACGTGAGAAGGGGACGGTTGGGTGAGCACCAAGTAAGTTGTAATTATGTCAACGGTTTCGTAACTACAAGGTTCTGCGACGAGTGTCCTATATATCTTTTTTTTTTAAAAATGGGAGTGGTATTCCCGGGTAGGATTCTTTTTTTTCTCTCTTCATCGGCCTTGCATGAATATTTCATGAAAATCAATTATTAAATGGAAAGGCCGAGTTCTCTGCTAAATCCAAGCGTACCTTATTAAGTTCTTTTTAAAGTATAATATATTTAGTAATTTAAAAAATGAAAAATATCAAAGCCAATCCCAAGGTTTTACAGTTGCGATTTCAATATATCGTCAAAATTCAATTTTGGTTTAGAAAGGAAAGGCAAGAAAGAAATAATAATTTTGATACCGTTCATAATTCATAAGTACTTATATACGTACCACACTCCGCCAATGCACCTGTTTTGTCAATGCAGTTCTTAAAATAGAAGTAGAAACCTATAAAGGATAAATTACTTTTGTAAATAAATATTTTAAGAAAAGTCGCACAACTTTAGCGTATTGGTGGAGAGCCCTTCTCAAAAGGAAAATATCAGGTGGAACCCAGCCAGTACTAAAAAACCTGTGTTTTTAATACCCCTCCTGCTTTATTCAACTTCCTTTTTGAATAGAACATAAAGGAGCTTAGCATTTTCAATGTCATTCTTCCCAATCAATATATTCATTTTTTTCATCCTTGTTAATTATATATTCAGTTATAGTCAGGTAATTTGAAAAAGCGTCTCAGCCCACTTGGACTTGTGAGAAGAAATCACTGATGCATACAAGTTTTCAATCTAGCAATACTTACTTATTCAACTACTCCCAATTTTCATTTTGTTTCTTCAAAATGTTCTTTCCCTTTGGTGCGGAGGGAACCCAACAGCCCAAGCAAGCAAGCAAGCACTCACAAAAAAGTACTCTCCAGCCATTACGAATTTTGCCAGACTATATATATTTTTTACAACCCTCTAAAAAGATTTTATTCATCTGCTTTATTATCTCGTATAATTTTGTCGTTCTCATTAAATCCCATGAAAAAGTTAAACTTTGCTAAAATAAGCCAAAAAGGGCTCACCTTTTTCCCCGCATGTTATGCCAGATTAAGTTGGTGTGGTGAAGTGGAACGGAAAGTGTTTTAGAAAAAAAATATATATCGTATATAATATGAAAGGAATACGCGGAGATAGAGACGACTGGCAGGCAGGCACACACCTCCTCCTCTTCCTCCTCTTCTTCTTCTTCAGTTCACCTCTTCCCAATTTGATTTTCCTCGGGCCGAAAAATCCTCCATTTAAAGACCATTTTTTACGACTAGACGTTTTCATTTTCCATCACGACCCTCGCTCCGTAACGACCCTAAAATACAACTCGGGCTAGCTTTTTATGATGAATGTTAAAGGGAGAGAGATTAAGTTAAATTTTAATGGGAACAGAAGAGAAGATTGTATATATATATAAGTAGTAAGAGTAGTAGCAGGAGCAGCAGCAGAAGGAAAAGTCTTTTTTTTAAACTGTGTGTACATGTTTATGGTTTACTGGGTGCTTATTGTCTCAAGTGGGGAAAATGTGTGGTGGTGGTGGGAAATGTGATGAGGATGTTGAAAACTTGGTAAGCACACACCTCCTCTCTCTCTCTCTCTCTCTCTCACTCAAGTGCATCAACCAAGTTTCCTTCCTCTAATATACACATCCCACATTAACTTCTAATTTTCGGGTTTTACAGCCATTTTTACGTCCTTATTTAATTGTTAATGGACCAACATGGGAAACGGAAATATGATAATTGCATGTTAAACGCCTTCTTCCTCATACCGACACAAGGAATATTTTAGAAAAGGAGCAGCAGCAGAGTCCTTCCTTTGGAAAAATATCCTTCTTCTACGTAGTCTCTCTCTCTCTACTTTGTATGCGCATTCATTCGAATAAAACGATTTTCCTAGAATTTTGAGGAGGCAGGGATGCCTGAAAAAGGGGATCTTTTGCATTTTTAGGAATGTCATAAAATGTTACAACGTAAAAACATATCATATCTGGGCTTGATGAACGAGTCGTGAAAAAAGTATGAATTATAATGACAGTCGTAAAGACTTCCCCATTTCCCCGACGCTTGTCATGACTACCTTTTTTCTCACCTTAAAACTTCCAGTTCCGTTCCTCCCCAGCATATAAAACAGAGGGCGATGCATGTTTGCTTTGTTAAAGAAAAAAGAAGGAAAAATACTGTCCGGGGACTCGGATGTGTTTTTTGGACGCTATACGTGGGAATTATTATTACAAGGGGGAAATATTATTATAACCCTCGTTCATAGTCCATCACAGAGTGAGTGGCCATGAATGAAGGATAAGATTATTATAGTGAAGTGAAACGACACGTAGAGAACTGCTGCTACAACGACTTTTTTCATTACGCTTCCTGTGGTTACAAAATCAGTGAATGAATAATGAATGAGAGAGTAATTAAGAGGGAAAAGGTTACAAGTTCACGTTTTTACTGGATTCGTTAAAGTGCAGCAGCTGCATCACGTCACTAGTGCGAGTGTAAAGGTTGATGAGAGATGATGGGAGTGATTTGTCCAAAAAAAATCAAACAAAAAAAATTCTTGAGAGCTACACGCAAGCCCAAGTAGGAGTAGAAGCTGGGGCATTTGCGTGGAAAAATAATTTGTACATGTGGAATGCACGAAATATTATTATTTTTTGGAAAAAATCTCCATAATATTATGGACTCGTCGTCGTATTCGTATTATTATAAAGTAGGAATGCTAAATTCAATTTGCATTTGGATCATAAAACCTTGAAATGGAGTTTTTTGACGGATGCAGATAAAGGATTTGAAGATTTGGTGCAGTGCCACCACAGCAATTGTAATAACACAGAATTATATTTCTACATTTCGTTTGGAATCAAGGTGTTGTAAAATTCTGAAGAAGGGGCAAGAGGACCCAGCGTGATTTCATATTCCAACTGCACTGCATGTCCACCACCCTGCGAATTGTATTACATAGCTTTGTATAGAGATGCATTATGCCCTCAATGCTGAGAAATATTATCAATTTATTGCACACCTAGATTTTGTGAGATTAGAAATTATTTACGTCGTTTCTAGTTCCACCACTTCCTCTCAACATGATTTACAGAAAAAAAATTATTTTATTTAGAAAAATGTCCGCTACGGGAGATGAATTGATGCGGATTATAAAAAATATATATATATAAATATATATAAAACTACACGACTGTGTGTATTTTATCTGGAAAAGGTTGAGCCACGTTTCACCTTTCTCTTTCATCCTAATTTTTTTTCTCTCTTCGCAAGACGCTATCCATCCTGGGTTTACAATCCTGCCATAAATTTCTCCCCAAAATTCCTACACACATCTACAAAGTTTTTTCCCCTGTATTTGCGAAAATAAGAAATCGACCAGGGCTCTCATCTCCTCTCCCTCTCGATACTAATACCACATGAGACTCTTGTCTATCCACATGTATACGTGCTTATGTGCCAGAATCAAGGAAAAAGATTCATGTATTTTTCTTCTTCTCCTCCTTCTTCTTCTCGGATACATTTTTACAGTGTATTTGATGACGGTTCAAGTTGCTGGTGCTCCTTTGAACCTCTCCAAGACTCTGAAGCGAAGGACCATCACCCTCACAAAATATCGTGCTGGGTGGAAGCACAAGGAGAAAACATACGGAAAAAATTGAGTGCATGTGGATCCTTATAAAAAAAACTTTTTGAAATATATATAGTTTTTTTTATCTGGATCTCTAGCTAAAAGAAAAAAAACTACAGAGTTCTTGTTTAGACGGTTAGTGGAGGCAGGAGAGTAATGTAGATTTTTTTTTCTAGAAAAAAAATCGCAATAGAGAGGAGAAAAAGGAAAATTGTAAGTGAGCTTTGGAGAGAAAAAAAAAGAAGAAGCCGAGTGGAGTAGGAGTATCTAGTTTATTCTCTTTGTGAGAGTAAGTCACGTTTTTTTTTTTGAGAAAGCTCAGTGAAAGAACCCTTTTTTAGGCAATGGGCCTAGTGTACTCTCTCTCTTTCTCTCTCTCCAAGTTTGGTTTTTTTTTGGCTCGATTCACTTGTTCTTTAGCCACTAGAGGAGAATGGGTATCCCCACAGTAACACTGTTCCTGCCTGCTCATCCTTTCCTTTTTCTTTTGGAAGGAGGAACGACGACGAGGACGACGACGACCAAAATGCCAATGTATCTTGGAAGACATAAAAAAATACTATGTGGATCTATATCTTCCACTCTTTTTTTTCTCTTCTTCTTCTTGGCTTTTTCGATTTGCCATCAGAAGAAGAAGAAGGGGGAAAAAAACTTTAGTGTTTTTCGGGTAGTACATACTCGGAAGGAAAGTCACATATGGAGCCATGTAACTACACATGGAGAAAATAAGCATGGCATATATCCTCCTCTTTTTTAAGGGGAGTAAGTACAACTTGGCCCGTCACTCACTCCTCTCCTCTCGTCGTCCAGCTAGTCAAGTCACTCAGGATTCATGAGATGTTTAAGGACTTGGCTCTTCGTCGTCGCTGTACGCAGGCATCATATGCTCCTTGTCCGCTCCTACTGCTTCCCATTTTTTTCTCAGTCTCTCTCTCTTTCATTGTGTGCGAGTGTGTGGAGTATAATGGAAGTCGAGAGAGAAAAAAAAACCGTTTTGTACTAGGGTGGTGGATACACACAAGATAACATTGTGTATGAGGTTTTTTTTCGGCTTTTTTCCTCTGAAAAAGCAACCTCCTCAGCTAAAAACCTCGCCACCACCACCACACTACTACTGTATGATGAGGAGAGAACGCAGTAGTAGTAGTAGTAGTAGTACAAGAAGAACATGCCAAAGAGCAACATCTTTTTCCAAGTTTCCTTATTATTATTTTTCCCTATGCCCTGGTAGTAGTAGAGTGAGAGGAGGGTTTTTTTTAACGTGCCATGTTGGAGCAGTTACGTGCTCGGGATATGCATTTTTTTCTTGGATGTAGTAGAAAAGTTACAAAGGGGATCTCTCTCTCTGCGTGGATGTGTGTGTGTGTGTGTGTGTGTGTGTTGTACACCATAAAAGCAAGTTGGGTTATTTTTTCTTCTTCTTCTTCTCTCTCTGTAAAGTTGTATCATCACTTCTCCCTGTTCTTTTTTACCACGACAGTCACTCCGAATGCATTGCAGTGAGTCCTCCATAAAAGATTTTTGTTTGGAGTAGAGTGGTGTGGTGTGGTGCCCGTGCCCACGGTGGAGTTGGTTGGGTCTATGCTCTTTCTTTGCACAGCATGGTATACACTTCCAGAGAGAGGATGGATGGCGATAAAGTAAAGCTGGCATGAATGAATCTCTCGTTTCACTCTCTCTCGCTCTCTCTCTCTCTCTCTCTCTCTGCTGCAGTACGTGTGGGGTGATCGTCGTGTATCACAACTCCTGGGCGCACAGTCGAGTCACGGTGTTACAAAATGGTGCAACTCACTGAACCTTTCTCAGAATGAACTAGTCGAAAAGTGTTCAGTTCTTCACTTGCTGGCTACCTTGAAACAACGACGCCGCCGGACGCTACCACTGCATAGTGTCATTCCAAGTGTGGAGTAGACTTCACGAGACAAAATCGTCTGATAATATATACAAGAAGATTTCTCTGGGAATGTATATTATCCCTTGATTGGCATCATACGTAGCATTTGATGGGCATATCAAAATTAACAGTTTTATTCTTTTTTGAGATTACAAAAGAAAAATTCTGGGGGTGAAAACGACGTAGGAGGTGAAACGATACATTTTTAATTTAATTTTCTCTCAAGGTAAAAGCATTTTTGTAGAACTAAGGATTGTATGAAATTGCTGATTATAAGACGTCATAATAATATCAAAAGTCAACTCATAGAGACGCGACGGGTTGACTCTTGTTGAGTTTAAAATTTTTCAACTTTTCTCTTAATAAAACGGTAACGTGTTGTTGTTGTTGTTGTTGTTTTTTGGTGTGTTAATTGAGCAGAAAATTACTTGATTACACTTAAGGACACAGGGAAAATTAAATTAGGAGAGCAGAGTGTGTTAAATTAGTGTAGTGTATGTAGTATTCTCTCTGTATGCGCTCTCACTTGGTTTTTCCTCAACTGTGCAGTGTCAGAGTGCTCCAGACGAGTCCTCATAGGAATATATACTTATCTTATAATTATTGCTCTCGTAGATTTTTTTTTCTCTCTCTCAACACGCCTCGTGTTTAACACATACTATACACAAATTACATATAGTAGTAGAACCGGGTTCCGGGAACATTACTAAAAATACACACATTTTTCCTCTCGCAAATAAGGAACGAGCGAGTCTCTACTCCGAAATTCATAACAGTTGAGGCTACAGGCTTGAGCGCATGTGTTTTCATTCCAAATATACACAAGAAATATCATCAGTTTTGGAAAAAAGTGTCAAATCACAAATTGTGTTTTCATTAAATCCACATCCACACAAACACACAACTTTTAAACGTGGAACGTGCAACAGTGTTCCTGCTCATGTTGGCTGGGAGAGTATAGGAAGAAGAAATCGGCAGAGAATTTTCCTCGTGTGTTGTATCTGTATGCATGCATACGAGATACGACGACTTTCATGTACATTTCTCACACCGTCTTTGCATCTTCCTGTTTCAAACGTCGACGAACGAAGCTAATACTATTTTGGAGGGTATTCTCCGACTGTTTTCATTTTCTGACGTAACTCGTGTGCGAGATGCGTTTTTCCCATTTTTTTTATGTGACTCCTCTTTCAACAGGATTCGTCAAGAGAGGTTCTCAATTTTAAAGGAATAGTAGCAGCTAGCTATCTCTGCAGCGCGAAGAACATAATATTATAGCCTCGAAGTAAACTAAAAAAAAGTTACATGCTTTTCCGGAAACTTTATATACTAGAGGCATTACTCCGGAATAGATTTTTTTCAAAGAAAAAAAAATCAAACTCCCAGAGACTCATGTGCTTACGCCCGAAAGTGACAGGTTGTATCAAAACTCTGACAAAGGTTCATTGAATTTCCATTAAGTTGAATTCACCAGAGTGTGAAAGAAAGTAGAGAGAATTTTCCCCTTGTTCGATGTTCCAAAAAATGCTTAGAAGCTCTCTCCTACTACTCCTCGGGAGAACTGTCTAATAGCGAGATATTCACGGGAAAATGATTCTTCCACTGGGATTCCCCCTCTTTTGAAGTGTTACGAGAAGAGGAGGAGAAGAAGGTGTATAAAAAAGTAGAAAAAAATTTTTTATTGCCACACACGCATCCATTTTCACCTTCCTCCGCCGCGCTCCTAAAGAATAAGTAGTTTTCTTGAATAAGCATGCTTGATTTAACAAGAGAAAACTTGGGAGATTGCATCACCGACTTGGATTCACAATAAGAGAAGAAGAAGACGAAGAAGAAGAGAAAAAAAAATATTCTGTCACTTCTCCCCCAGCCTTTTGTGCTAGAACCTCCGTGTAGGCAACAGTGGTGAGGAGTGAATATAAAGAGTTTTGAGCAGATGAGATATTGTGTTTACCTAATCAGATCCAATCCTTTTATTCAGGTGAATACAGTGATTCCTCCACGCTGGGGAAATATATTATGTGAATACTAAATAAGTGAATGTGTTGATTTGGATCTCTCTGGGAGAAAATGAAATATACAGTGTAAAAAAATCTCTCAAAGGTAATACTTTTTTTTAAAAAAAAGAAAAGAAAATCCAGTTTCTTTTCAAACAAGTGTCACGTCTGGAATTACCAATTGAGCATGTGTCACTCTCCTCCTCCAAGGATTCGTGTCCACTCAGCCCTTTTGAACCAATGTGAGTCCTCTCTCGATTTAGACTTAAAAAACATTGTAAGAGAAATAAGTTGATCCAATTAAAGGCTAGCTTGAGGAGGAAATTATACTTATATGAAAATTATGTAAGCAACCGCATTTCTCAAATTTTACAGCCATTCCAGTTAAATTTCCAGTTTTCAATGTGTATTATACAATACAAAAAAACACAGCTAGGTTGTCTGTCAGAGTTTTTTTCTCTCTCTCTCTCTCTCTCTAGCCTTGTTCATTATTACCATTTACATATTTCATACCTAGGATTGCCTCCGGTTCTGAAGAATTATGCACTCCCATTTAATCACACTTTTCGTCAAAACAAAGAGCCAACAGCACTTTGCTTTCAATCCAAACTGGTATCCCAAAACAGAACCAATTCTTCTTCTTCTTCTTTTTCAAATATATACACCTTCTACTACTCCCAAACGTAGAAAAGGTCAGCCTACAAAAAATTTCTCCGTTTGTGGAGAAACCAACCAACCCCCCCCCCTTTCACCGTGTAAATTACATGGTATCTTCTCTCTGTTTTTTTTTTTAATTTCCCAAGTATTCCCTCCTGCTACAGGTATGACCATGTAGACACCCACATTCACATTCCCAATCATTATAACCACACATCATCCCTCTCCGCTACGTTTCACTAATTGAGGCTAATTTGATGAAGCAGTAATAAATGTTTAGCACTTTACAAACGACAAGGGAAAAAAGGAGTAATAGTAAATGATGATAATAACAATATGTGAGAAACATGCCAACTGCCAACGTCATCCAGTAACACATTCTCGCTCTCTCTCTCTCTCTCACTCAGTCTGTCTCTCTGCCAACGTAACATCATATTATCCATATATATTTTTTACATGCTTAAATCTCCACACTCCGTGTGAGTTTACCATATAAAAAAAATTTTCCTCTCGGTTTTCTACTCACAGAAAGAGAGAGAGAGAGAGAGAGAGAACTTGTAACCAGAAAAATTGCTAGGATTTAGGATTACGTTATGCATGCGTTGGGATGCAATGTCCACAAAAAAAAACTACGTTGCCAAGCATGCAATCATCTCATATCATGGATCTCCTGCCAACAGCAGCAGCAGCAGCCGCTAGAAAAAAAACGCTACTTTATTTTACTCATTATTATTATCATCTTTTTACGCCTGCCTACAGAGATATATTTCTTAAAAAGTCTCTCCTCCGCCTATATATTCCAGGCGTAATATGGGATGGTGTAACGTGTAACAAGGTGAAGTGAAAAAAAAACAACTTTTTTCAGAGTTTTTTTTCCTCTCTCTCTCTCGGTCTCTCTCTCTCTCTAGATATTCTAACTAAATGAGTCTTCTCTTTTTTGAGATATGCTCATGTTCTTTAAAAATATGCGGACACGGATTGCTCACATTACAGATAAGACTTTTTTATGTTATTTTTTTCCTGTATGTGGAGGAATGCACATCAGTCAGGAGTCTTGCTCCATTATGGTCCGCTGTGTGTGTGTACCGGAGGGAAAATATTTCAAGAGAAAATTCCTTTCGTGTTGATCGTCAACAAAAAAAAAAGAGAGTGGGGAATGGTGGCGATGAGGATGATGATGATGATGATGATGATGACGACGGTGACGGCTATACACTTTTTTGGCTGATTAGTTGGTTCTGTTTTTATATTGGCTTCTTCATCCTCTCTCTAGCTCTCTCTCCATGGGAGTGTGTTGTGTGCGTAGGTAATATTGAAATACGAGTATGTCACTACTTAATACCAACTAATTCCTGTAAACGAGGAGGAGCAACACTTCTGTTTCCTTTGCAGATTAGATATAGAGGCACTTCACATAACCAAAGTCTTTCATGCCGTTTTTTTTATCCGGCTTTACTGTGAAAAAAGGGGAAAAATCTGGTGAGGATTTTTTTTCATATTAGAAAAAGGGGCTGCTGTGTATGTATACCCGGTTCAATATGTACATTATATTGCGTACTTAAAAAAACCAAACAGAAAAAAAAAGTTTTTTTCTTCTTGAGTATCAGTTGCGGAAAAATAGTCTTTTCACAGGAGGAGAAACATTGTGCATCTTTAGGGGGAAAAAACAGATGCACATTTTCTGAAAAGAAGGAATCTCAAAGGAAGTCTTATTTTCACCAGAGAATTTCCTAAACCCTTATTTCCCTTTCAACTCTCCGTTTTTTTCCTTCCCTCAGCTCTCTTTCGAGCTCAGATTCACTCTGAGGAATTAGCTCACTCTGTGCGGATTTAGGATTCACATGTAGTTTATTGTGGTTGTTCAAGGGAACATGTCGGAGTACGACGACGTTGCCGGAACTGAGGGAAACTAATCTGTCGTGGTTGACAAGTTACATTTTAAAAAGTTTACTTTAAAAGATATTACTTTTTTTAAAGAAAGGGGAAGCTCTAGGGGGAAATTCATAACATATATTTATATATAATGCTCTTTAATTGCGTTTGAAGTGCCGACGACGACGCTGGATTGCAATTTCCAGAGCATTTTTCTATAGAAACTACTCTACTGCTCGGTTTCTTTGAGAATTGTTGCCGATTGCTTGAATGGTAAAACGGTGAAAAAAGGATGAGAGCATAAAAAATACACACACGTGTTATCTAGTTTTTTTATTTTTTGCTTTTATTTTATTTTTTTTGCTTAATGTACCCCTTCACACAATCGTGCTGCTGCTATCACCATGTAATAATTGGATATTATGTTTGCATGAAAAAATGACTGTTATTTTAAGGAGGGAGTTTACTAAAGCAGATGTCTTTTTCATAAGTATATTTTTGGATCACTGCTCTATTACTTAACTCCCTGACTTTCCTCCAACCGAACACACTACTCCTCCTCCTCCACACACACACACACAGACACACACTCCAAGCAATTCTGACAACAACTTTATCTCATTCACTCTCCTCCTGCACCATGCGTAACACCAGAAAAAGACTAGGCAGGCAGGCAGGCATCATCAACCAACCTCTTCTTGTATCCTTTGAGTGTTAAAAGCTGTTTTAAAGCGGTTGTTAGTAGTTTCCTCCACACTCCACACAGGAGTGAGAGCAGTGAGAGGCAGGTATTAGGAAAAAGTGTAAGATTACCCTTTTTTTCCCTAATCATCACACCATGTCTCACAAAAACGTGTAAACATACATAGTCTCAACTTGAGTCCACTTTTTTTTTTTCATCTCGAGCTGCTTATTAGCCAGACATGTGTACGAGAAAAAAAATCCTCCTCTCTAATGTTATATCTGTATTCATTTAATGCTCTTTAAAACTCTCTCTCTCTCTTAAAATCCTCCTTACACAACACTTTGCTCGTCCTTCTGACAACTTTCTTCAACGTGGGCACATATGTCGACGTGGAAAAATGTTGGAAGGCTGTGAAGGACGTGTTTTTTCTTCTTCTTCTTCTTCTTCTTTTAACTTCCCTTCCATCCATTTATCAACCAGAGAAGAGAGAACTGAAGCCAGGAAGTATTTACGAATTTGTGTGTTTTTCCAATAATTCTTTTTTTCTTCTTTGACGACGCAAGGAAAGCGAAAAAGGGGGAATGAGAAGCTTTAATGGGCTAATAATAATAACTTGATAGAGATTTTGGTACAGACATACAGAACCATACATTTATATATACAGGCTGGATGACTCTGAGTGAGAGTGTGTTCCAAGTGTGTGCAGGGTGTAAATTTACAGTACACACTTTTATCCCTCCATTTTCTTTCAGAAAAAAAAGTGTGAATGTGTGTGTGTGTGTGTGTTTTTTTCTACAAAAAATGTAATTCTCTCATCATGTTTTCCTCCATTTAGGAGATATAACAAGGAGCCTCGTTATAACATTATTTGGAGAATGTGTGTGCTTTTCTTCTTCATTGAAGCTACTTTTTTTTCTCGTATACACACACATTCCCTGTGTGTGTGTGTGTATTTGGAATTTGTGAAACGAGGAAAAAAATATATATGAAGCATGAGGTTTGCAGTGTACCTTATAACGCGATAAATTTTGAGTAAATTTCGCTTTTATTACTGTTTTTTTCTCTCTCAAAATGATGATTTTTTTTCTCTCGAGAATTATTGCTAATCCCCGGATTTTCCCCGTGTTGTTGATGTTTATATAAGTCATAATTAGTTGTGTGGGTGGCAGTTTCTGGGGGAATTTTATGGGACAACCAAATTAGATTATGGAGTATAGGTATACATATATACATGGATATATGGAAAAAGGTGCTCTCACGTTTCAGCCGTTTTCACCTCTATTAACTCTCTAATAAAGGATGGAGCCGTATTTCATATTTTAAATGGGCTTTTTGATGTTCCATTTGATTTCACGATTTCAATGGATTTTATTTTTTGTCTTTGGAGTCTCACAATCGATCGTTTTTAGGTTTGATCCCGAAAAATTGTGAAACTGAAACTCCATCTTGTTCCTTACCCGTCGTCGACTATTACCGCAGTGTACAATAGCTGGTATATATATTTTCCAATAAAATGCATAGTTTCAAGTTTCAAACGAGAATACTGCAGCAGTGAGTGCGGAGTATGCAGAAAAATTGAGAGAGAGAGAGAGAGAGAGAGAAAGAAAAAAGACGAAACATAACCTCAAAGTGTACCGGTCGGTGTGGTGGAATTACATGGAAAGTGTGTTTCAGACGGGGAATATTTTCCCCGAATAATACAGATATATACAGACTTTTTCCTTTCGGTTCTTTTTCATGACTACCTCATTCCTCCTCCTCTTTTCTGTACTGGCGTGATTTATTTCTTTTGACGATAACAAGCATCTCTTTTGCTCTTCTTTTTTGTCTGCATTTTTCCCCCGTTTACCCGTATCAGTGCATTTGGTAATGCAAGAAACAAAAATTTCTCTTAGTTAAAATTATATATATATATATATATATATATATTGGTGTATTCCCACAAAAACCACCACCACGGTAGTGTTTTTCCTGTCGAAAAACTCATCCTCACGGGAGGAAACTCGAGTGCATGAGGAGGATACGCTCGTGGTGTTTTTCACTAAACTCGTGTAAAATTTGTTGGATTGTGGTCGTCCCAAAAAAAAAGTGGAAATGTGCGAAAATTGGGCAACACATTACACTTTATTTAGTCAGCCAACACTATAGGGAGTTTTTTTTTGCTACATAGAGAGAACGAACGAGAGATAGATAATATGTGTGTACATTGTGCAAATAATGATTTTAACACTTGATGAATGTATATATTGGGCACTAGTATAAACTTTTAAGTGTTTACAAATTATGTAGTACTATTAGATGTACCACTAGAGGATTTTTTTATCTTCTCTACTCTTTTTCCTCCTCGTCAGCTCCTTTTTTCACAAGTGTTTTTTTCCTCCTCTCCAAACA
The DNA here is from genome assembly GCA_036850665.1 of Dicranocentrus wangi. Classification (NCBI taxonomy): domain Eukaryota; kingdom Metazoa; phylum Arthropoda; class Collembola; order Entomobryomorpha; family Entomobryidae; genus Dicranocentrus; species Dicranocentrus wangi. The sequence continues at coordinate 18,285 of JAANSN010000236.1, forward strand.
CCACTGTCGCTCATTGTGTACTTGGCTGCATGACATGGAAAAAAGAGGCGTCGAGTTGCCAATGAAATTTAATTTAATTCGAACAAATATTTTCACACTTAGACAAATTGTAGAGCTGAAACTCATAAATCCTCGTTGACACCTCGAAAATACTCGTCTGATTCGGTCCAAGTTTGAAAGAAAAAAATTGAGAAAAAAGTAGGTTTTTTTTCGCTGTGGTGGTGGAAGCTTCGTAAAACGAGGGGGGGATTTAGGTTGGAGTGCATTTTGTTGTCGGGTTTATTTTGTGAATTTATATAACTGGTCTTTCTACTTCCATCCCTGCTTCCTGCACTATATTTATTTCTTTTTGAAAATGGTAATTTTTCCAGACGGACGGAACCCAGCGGAAAGAGAAAAACAACGTTGAGCTTGCTCTCACTCAGCAGACGTGGGTTTCACCAGCAAAGCGCTGATTTCCATGAAATAAATCCTTGTCCCCCCAAAAAAGGCTAAAGTATATGTAGTTGTTAGTTAATAATGGATAAATAGTCGCTCAACCCATCTTTTGAGGATCAGCAGTGAATAGTTAAAAAATTATTAAAAAGTAATTTGAATGATGACTTGTTGATGACGTGTGATCTCTTTGAACGGGTCTAAGGAAGGGGAAACAGGAAACCATTTGAATTTTCTATTTGAATTGAATCAGTTTTAACGATAGCCTGCCTGCCGCAGAGTCACTATGAGAGTGAGTGACTGGAGAAGGAGGTTTTTGGATTGTAATGGGATTTTTTTCCATGAAAAGTTCCATTGAGTCCATGAGGGAGTATCCAGCCAACTGGATAAAAGATTCCTCCACCACCGTTTTTCAAACATCCACGGTGGTTGTAGCTATATATCTGTTATATATCTGATTAAATATGGCTGACTCATTGGGCTAATACCCTGCTAATAATTCATTCATCTTTTAGGTCACACTCGAGCTCTTTTCTATTGAACATAAGTAGATTACCGCATGGACTCCCTCCCTAATTGGCTTTATGAATTTTAGGTGTGTAGTCTAAAGCGTGTTAAAAGTTGTGTAGATATATTTGAAAAGGGAAACAACAATCTTGTTATCATTACATTACATATTACATTAAAGGTTTTAACACTCGTCAACTTGGGCTCTATATATAAAAGACTGATGGACGGGAATGGGTATACTATTATACGGCTATATAATAGAAAAACCGAAGCACGCTATATTTTCTTTGTCAGAGCTCTCTCTCTCTCGTGTAATCCGTGTCCATATGTGTGTAACATGAGTCTCTGATATCCACACAACTTGTACAACTCTTAAAGTATGATCAATGATCAGGATCAAGAAGGCCGAAACGTATAATAATAACAAGGCATCACGGATGATGGAAAGTACATAGCACTCACGCTCCACTGGATAATAGCTTTATCACACATACTCATACACAAAAGGGGAAAAATCAAGAGCGGAGAAAAAAAGGAAAAGGAGAGAGAGAGAGAGAGAGGATATATGACAAGAGAGGAGGAAATGGTTATCTCAGCGAAAAAGGGATCCATAGGGGATTTGTTGTATGAGTCAGTCACTGTGAATGCAGCTTGCGGCTAAAAATCCAATATTATATTTGCTGTTTCGTGGAGACTCTTCTCCTCCGCCGCTGTGGATGTTCGTTTGGAACACTGTTTTGGGAAAGAGGGCTTGAAGAAGAAGAAAAAAAGTTTGGGGTTTGAATTTGTTCTGCCTCTCTGCTGATGCCTCTCACTCTCTCTGAATAACCAAAAACCACAATATCTCTCTCTCTGACAAAAATAAAATAAAACGAAATTGTTTGCAATGCTCTATAGTAGCATCTTTTCAAGTGTCAGTTTCCCTCTTGGAATGACACACTCAAAAGAATTGTACGTTTTAAATAACTTAAAGAACCTTGATGTTAACGATAGTTCTTTACGGCTTGCTTCCTTACAGTGTTGTAGGTATATTATTCCATACGTACATGATGAGAGTTAAAGGTTTGGTTGGGTTTGTGTCTAGTTTTCCCTCCCAACCGGGGGCAGGTCCCAACTAGTACAATATTATTCTATTTTATCACATCCACATCCCCAACTCGCCTATAGCGACCACGACCACTACTACCACACCACCACCACCACATTGAAAGGGCATATATTATGGTTGCAGCAGCAGCAGCAGCAGCACGGGATTTGTTATCTTTCTAATCTATCGCTCTCCTCCATTCTCGACAAAATAATAATGATGATGGTAATCACAATATGCCCAGGCAATCTCTGTCAAGTTCATACAAATTGAGATTGTCTTGATGCCGCCTTTTACCTCCCTTTTCTCGATATAAATCCGTTGAGGCTTTCCATCATAACTTTTTCTCCTTCATCTTCCCTTCTTCTTCTTCTCCGTTTTTTCTGTATTGCTTCAGGGAAATCTGCTCAAGCCGGGCGAAGGTCTCGTGGAAGTTGGAACTAGAGACAACATTCACAAAAAAACCAAGTATATACCAAGAGTGTATGACGACGACGACCATGATCCTAGTGGAAACGTTAGAAGAGTCTCATGTTGCCAAAAGTGGTTTTCTACTTGAATTAATTAAAAGGAGAATATTATGGAGAAACCAGAGGGGGAAAATGTGGGGATATATATATATATATAAATCCTGTGTGCCCAATTGACACTGACAAGTATCCCATGTTCCAAGGGAAAATGAACAAAGTAGCTACTTAACCAGCCAGGATCCTTTTTGCCCAGTAGAATTCAAGTTGTACACTTTTTTTCACTCCGCTTCAGCTGTAATAATACTTATCCCAAAGTGGAAATATGGGTTTCCCCCTGAAACAGATATCATGTTTGCTTTCTTCCATTATTTCACAAATCACCCGTTCCTCAGCTCCGGTACAAACCATTTTTTTAAAAAATCAAAATAGTAACGCATAAAACAAAATCTAGAGTATCATGGTGGAGGAGAGAGACTTCTCCGTAAGGATTTTTTTCCGTCTTCCTTTGCTACTACTCGAGAGAAAAAAAAGAGAGTCAGAGTTGGAGCTTCCTCCCATTCACTCTCACGCATTTTTCCCCGACATATTTTTCCCCTTTAGGGTTCATCCTCAAAAATGTGACTGTGACATGAACTCTTTTTCCTGTCGGTTGCTATTACTGCCACTCTGTCATGTAGAGTTTTCTGCCTGTTAGCTCTTTTCCCGTGTAGTCGAGCCTAGTCGAGAAAAATAATGTTGAAAAAGCGGAATCAGGTTTTATTTTGAAAGCATTTTCCAGATGGGTAGCCTTCTGATTGACAAATAGGGTTGAAAAAAGGGGAAGCGTTGTTGAGGCAGGCAAATGAGATTTGAGAGAGAGAGAGAGAGAGAGAGTTTTTTTTCCACATAAATATTCCAACTGTGCTGGCAAGCAGGAGCAAACAGAGGAGAGGAATTGGAATTAGGAGGAGGCGAGCTTCAAAAAAAACATTGTGAAGTGAGTGGCGTCGTAGTAGTAGTAATAGAGTACAATCGGCATAATATACTTTACAACTTTTTTGGCCTGTGTGACGAGAGCAAAAAGCCACACACACACTCGAACCTCGAACAAATAACGCGAGTCGCACTTTCCTCGAAAATAGAGAGAGAGAGAGAGAGAACTCGATGAGCTGCGTTTGATTGAGCATTATCCTCGAGCCGAAGTTGACGAACATGAAAATGTAAATAAGTGTGTTGCAGACAAGAGAGCAGTGTACTCTTGAGAATACCATGAAACTCCATATGCCACTCCACCACCACCCAACCTCCTCCAATATTCCTACTTTTCGAACACTCTGTTTATATCTGGGTGAGTTGGGTGTGATTGTGTGTGTGTGTGTGTGTGCTTTTTTGTCGGGAAATTCGTTTGATTTTTGTCAATCCGATTTCATCTCGGGGTTGTTGAAAATTGGAAGGATAGTTATACCATCAGTCTCTCTCTCTCTCTCTCATTTTCAAGTTTCAACGTTTAATGCCTGCGCTAATACGCCATGATCACTACTCTCGAAGCTCGATGTGTGTATATAAACATTTACGTTATATACTTTTTTTACAAACATAATTTAACTCTTCTTTTTTTTCTCTCGCTCTCTCTATCACTTTCATCAGTCCACACTCCACTTCCGCAGCCCGGAAGAGGAGACTCTCACTTATATGCTACTCTTGTGGATATACTCTCACTTAAATTTCACAGTATCATAATACTCCAAAATACTGTTTTCCTAGGGGTCATGTCGTCCCATGAATGAACTCCATTTTTCCTCCGTAAATAATGCTCGCTCCATTAGCCCCCCTGACTTGGGTGTTGCATTTCTTTCGCCTAGTCGCGGATAACTAGTGTCGGCAGTATGTATAGTGGAGATTTGTGAGCTGAAAATGGTTTACATTTAAACATCTCCCTGCGAAAACACACATTCTTGAGCTGCATTTTTCTTTTTTCAATGATGATGATGATGCTGATGATGCTGATGATCACTCTCAACTCAACTCTACTTTGTAGCCCACGACATATACATAGTTAATTCGTTTCAGTGAACTTTCACAAGAGTGAAGAGAAGAGAAGGCTCTCCTCTCTGCTGTGTGGAGAAGTGTACTTTACAAGATTAGCGTCAAGAGTACGCTCTCCGCTATAAGTAGAGCAGCTGAGTACACGCCAGAGCAGCAGAAGCAGCCGAGTCTGTAAACTGGCAGTTTGTTAGCTTTTCTGTAGCACTCTTCACTCTTGTCACGGGGAAAATGGGATATATGTAGGAGGACGTGAGGAGGAGCACAAAGGAAGAGGATATCTTGAGAGAAGAGAAGAGGAGAGAAAAAAAAATGGAAATTTTATGCGCATTATGTGCACGTCATTCCCGCTGCTCGAGAGTAAATGCACTCAAATTAAATGCGACAGGAGAGGGTTTTGTTCCCAGGCAAGCAAAGCAGGCACACAGGAAGTTTTGCAGGTTCCAGGACGAGCGGCAGTCAAATTAATTCGTAAATACATCCAAATGTGCTCACCAGATAATAATAATAATAATAACCCAATGAAATCCGCAGTAGTAGCCCAAGTTGGACGACGACGAAAATTATGAGTAAATAATATGGGTTCAAGGTTGGATACCCACTTCACAACTTCCCCTCTTCTCCTCATCTTCATGATGATGACATTAATTTCTACCAATTAAAACCAGAAAATTCATTTGCGTTTTCCATTTGGCTCGTCCTCATCCTGAGGTGGAATGTCAGTTGACAAATGGGCTCTAGTTGGGTGAAATATGTTTCAAATGGCTTGTTGCTTTCCCGAGAGCAGGAGCAACTCTCTCGTTAGTGTGTGCACTGTCCAAAATGGGATTTCGGAGCGAGTGCGTCGTCCTTCCACCACCACCACCACGATGAAACAATCAAAGATATAGCCTCATCTGCTCATCTGGAATCTAGTGGAACCGGGGCGAGAATCTACCCGGGCGCGTCGAGCTATAATGCCGAGAAAAACCCTGTTCCCCGAGTAAATTTAAAGCGAAGGGAGTCATTTAAAAGGAAGGAGATTGCTCTTTGTAACTGTTGTTACAAAGTGCAATAATGAGAACAAATGATGGTGGGAAATCACCGTGGCTCCCGGACTACCATAAATAAAGCCCTGTTAAGTTTATCATTGTGTTTCCCAGGACTATTCCCAGGGCTGGTGTGATGTTCTGCAATAACAGAAACAGAGAGAGAGAGAGAGAGAAGCCAGAGAAAACACACAAGATATTCTCGGTTTACGTGTGTTTCTCCTTTTTTGTGAGGGGTAAGCCGGCTAAAAAGCATTCACTTATGGACTTTTGAGGTAGGTACTTAAATAACTGCTGGCTCTCTCTTATGCCATGTCAAATTACTCTGGAGATTTGCCAGTGATGGAAGGCTCCCACAAGTCTTGTACACAATATTATGCGAACCACACACCATCGCACAAAAAGGGCTAAAAGGAATAAAAACTTGTATGGTGGTGGTCCAGGAGGCAGAGCTAAAATACCCGTTTCTAGGTGATGGAAACTATATAACATTTTTCCCTTTTCCCGAAGTGAATACAATTCCTCTCTCTGTTTAATCAACTAACTGTGTTTTGGGAGCTGCCCCAACATTGCAAAATAAACGGATGATAAATTAGGGGAAACACGGACAATTTTTTTCAAGTCGGTGTAATTTGGCTCAGTCAATTTTTCCACGTTTTTTTATTATTTTTATTCTATTCGCCGAGCGAGAGAGCAAGAGCACTGTGAGCAGTCAACTAACATGAGAATCCGTTTTGAATCCGATCTACTACTACCAACTTTTTATATATTTTTCCCCATTTTTATCTTGAGTCAAAATCTGATTGCGTGTTCCTTGAATCACATCCTGCTAACAAGACTGGAAAACATGGGACCCAAGTTTTCAACATATTCTCAATGAACTTCTGCGTGTCTTTCCCCCATTTTCCACAATTTCCTTTTTTTCCTGTTATTTCCATTGAGAACAAGTGAGGACTATTTTGTCGTTTTTTTCTTGAAATGTTGAATGTATGGATGGATGGATGGATGGGGGAACCCTAAATCCACCCAGTGACTTTTCAAAATGAGTATTTACCCTTACGCCCAAACATGAACATTCATTTGTTAAAAGTTCATTCTTGAAAAAAAATATGTTCCCTCAAGTTTCCGCCTTCTCTACTCTCCTTTTTCCCGTCTTGTTTTCATAGCGTGTGTGTGTGTGTGTAAAGAGCACAGGAAGTGTGGGCAGATGGACACTTTGTAACACCGGCTGGAATTTGTGTAACCTTTTACCATCATGGGAGACCCCCAAAAAACATATATTCATTGAGAAAAAAAATACTCCCACATATTATCCCTTCATTTGCACAAAAAAACTTGTCGACTGCTTCCCTTTCAGTTTTTCTTCATCAGTCTACTAACACATTCCCCAGTAGTAGTCGTAGTAGTACGATGACTACGACACAGTTCATTTCCCATTCTGATTTATGGGTGGATCCAAACCATAAAAAAACTTCTTTTTTTTCGAATATTCTAAATTCCCGTGTGATTCACATTGGAGGAATTCGCATTTTAAGATTTTGATTTTTTTTCTCTCTCTCTCTCTCTCTCAAAGATATGCACAGCACCACCATCACCGCCGCACACATGACAGTATCCCTCCACACTTTTTTCATTTCGCCATTTCCCTTTCGGCGGAAAACATGTTTGCTCAGAGGTAGCCAGCCAGTCAGCCAGTGTGGCTCACTCCGGTGCCCATTATTAATTGAATTTCTCGAGCGACGGAACCGGTTATATCATCATGAGGCAAGACACGAGATGAAACCAATGAGGTTGAATAATTTGATTATGATGTGAGTGTTTTTACTAATGTACTCACATTCATTTCACAAAGAGGAAAACCGCTTTGAGGGAATTGGCCAAGTTAAAAAAGAATGATTTCACTTTACACGACATGAATCTGATGATCATCATGAATCTGATGATGATGATGATGATGACTAGACCGATCCTGTTGATGATGATGATCATCATCATGATATGCACACAACGTCAATCAGAGCCTTTTTCTCGTGATTTGAGCACGACAATGAAAAAGAAATGAAAAATATATTCGTCTCTGATGTCAGATTCATGAGAGTTCCCTGCTGGTTTTGTTATGAAATCGCATACTGATAATAAAAGTGTGATCGGTGTTGGGAACGTGAAACAAGAGGGTATATATACGCACCACAAGAGCTGTTAAAAGTCTGCACACGGACGGAGGAAATGACGACGATTCCCTCTTTGAAATTCCAAAGATGACTAGAGTTTTGGGATGGTAGTAGTAATAATAATAATCCTTTCTTTAAAAAAAATATATGGGTAGGGCGGCGCACTTTCTAGAAATGATTATGGCAACTCAATAAAAAAATCCAGGGGTCAACGCTAATCCGAAAGAATTCAAATGATCTATTCCGAAACTTGTAAAACTAGCAATCAAATCTGGCGAGCTGGCGTGATAATGTTTAAAATCTATGAATATATAAGTATATACGAGTATATATCATATCATCATCATCATATCATCATAGTATTCTTTAAGTATCATATTTTGTGTTCCAGGAGAGAAGTTTATGAATTCTGGGCATGCGTTCAGAACACTAATATCTTCAACCACCCTGACCCTTTCTGACCCCTGTCGAGAGTTGCGTATAGAGTTAAATATGAGAAGAATCTTTAATGTTCGAAAACGACATTTAATATGGAGATAGGGCGTCAGAGGCTCGTCTTGCAAAAACCCTAACCAAAATCCCTTCGTTTATTTATTTATTTACTTAATTTTTCTTCATTTTCTGCTCTTGGTTCATTCTCAATAATTGACGGATGCTGAATGGTTTCCACTTCCGCACATTATCTATCCCGGTTTTAAGGAGCGTAACGTGCAGAGAGAATCATCGGCCACATAAAAAAAATTATTATATTCAATTTCCCTTTGCCTTTGTCCTTCTGTCATTGCCGCGTGTGTGTGTCTGAGTAGTAGTGCTGCTGCCAAGGTGGATGGAAAAAGGAGCCCACTCGAAAAAAAAACTACCAAATTATGGAGCGCTACACTACTGCTAAATATGAAGTTTAAAGCCAGCTTTGGCACATGGTTTTTCAAGTTCGGGTGGTTTTCGGCTTACACTCGACTCCTCAGTCCTCACTCACACGGCACACAGCACAGTAGCTAGGCCTGAGAATTTAAGCAGAGGAGGAGATAAAAGTTTACGTTTTAGAGGTTGTGGTAAAATGGCCGGATGCATTTCACACGCTCAATTTACCATATACTCTGTACTGGATCCCCATTCCCCATATCTGAAAGATATAAATGGTGGACAATAAACAAAACAACACACACACACACACAAAAAATCCAGTTATTGTGTTCTTTCCCGTGCTTTTCGGTATACGACTACCGGTCTACAGAACTCCGGCAGAGAGAATGTATTTATGAGGTCGTAAAGTGAAGGATAGTCATGGTTATTAGCACATTTTACTACTTCACATTTTATGGACATTCAATTCAGCCCTGAATAATGTATATTTTTCCACACTGTAATCACCACAAAAAGAAAAAATGTGTGTGCATTGTGCGCTGGGTCGTCGCGTCTCTGTTTTGGTCGTGAGTATTCTCTTCTCCAGCCAGGCAGCAGGGTCTCCTCTGTGAAAGGTTTTTGTTACATATTATCATTATTATTATTATTGCTATTATGGATGGAGCATACCATTTGTGTATTTAGTGGTGGCAAGTCAATTGTCGGTCGACAAAGCTTAAGACGAGGGCTCTCTCTTTTCTCTCTCTCTCTCCTCAATCCTCAACTACTAAACACACAAATAAATCCTTTGGATTTTCATCATCATCATCGCCCTTGAAAATGCACGGTTGCGTATGTATGCTCACTCTGAAGTCTCCATGCCAAAATATTTTTTTAATCGGACAATAATCCGAGCGAAAAGGGCTTTTTTCTTTTCTTTTCGTTTTTGAATAAAAAAAATCTACTTGGTTATGAATGCGGTGGAAATCCAGATAATCTCTAACCGTTGCGTTGCCCTTATAACTTTTATTAATAATCTTAATACAGCCATTATATTTGACTTCCTTTGTGCTCTCTGGTATCATCATTTCAGCAGAGGGTTATCTAGTTACAGCTAGCGGATGTACGTACCTAAGTAAGCACACCTTACAATGGATTTTGAAGGGTATTATGTTATTCATCATATATTACTTTTTTGAGGACTAGTCATGCATGTAAAAAAAGAAACCGGGTTGAGGTTTAGGTTTTTGCCATGCTCCTTCTCCTTCGTTCATCCATCCGCTCCGTGTGTGTATTTTCTTACCTCCAGGACGACCGACCGACCACCAGGAAAGCATATCAATTTCATTCAGATATGATACCGAGAGAGAGAGAGAGAGAGAGAGGAGGTTTTCATTGTGTAACGTTTCATTTTTTTTTCTCGTTCATATAAGAGAGATAATCCAATCCTGTGAGAAAAAAAAATCACTAGGGTTTCTCCTCCCCGATTGAAAGTAAGTGTAACTCTTGGCAGCACTACATGATGGCATGGATTATTTTTTTCGGTGGCCCCTCTCTCTCTCTCTCTCGCTCTCTGGAAACATGTACCAGTTTGCTCTTTCCTCTCGTGCCAATGAATAAAACGCTTTTTTTACCAACTTAATGTATTATGTTTACCCTATGATTGTGAGAGAAATGGTGGTGAGAGCAAGGCTCTTTTGTGTGAACTGCGAGAGCTGATAGGTAGTATAGACTCTAGTAGTAGTATCATGTATTAATTCATTCATTCAACTCAGCCCCCTGTCAGGCGGGTGATGACAGTGATCATTATATCACGGTTGCCATTTCAACCATCATCATCAATTCAATCCTCTCCTCTCCTATCGGGATCGTGTATCAAGCCGAAATAATGATCATTAGGGAAAAGTATTATTATGTCCGTTTTGTTCGTAGCGCTGAGATTGAAAAGGGATCTCTGATATCTGATCTTCTTTATCCGGCGGTGATGATGATAATAATAATGATGCTATGACCCCTTAAAAAAATTGGGCGAAATAATGACTTGAAAAATATGCTAAAAATAAAGTGGAAGCTGGCGAAAATTGGGATTTTTATTAGGAATGGTTTCAGCTTTCCACTCGCACTCCTGTTTCTCTTGCAAATGTCACCAAGTCACCACCACCACTGACTCTTGGGGAATAATTTTAGAGCGCAATTTTTATTCTTTTATCATGCCACCAAAGTTTACAATGATGACACATATGACAAGTAGTGGTGGTGGTGACATGATGGACGCCAACCGCGACTCTCTTTTTTTAACATTTATAGTATATATGCATATGGGCATAAATGGGACGTGAATCACGCACAGGAGCTCCAGCAGTTGACATGGACAAGAGAACAATATTATGATTGATTTCACCCATTGAATATCATGTTGAGCATGAAAGCACAAATCCACTCACCCAAAAATTGTGCAAGTATCATCATACAAGTTTCACTTGAGCAAATTAAAGTAATAAATTTAAATATCGTGTTTGCGCTCTCCACACACACACACACACACACACACGGCGTGCAGCAGACACACTTTTACTTCTCGTCGCGTCGTCGTCCTCGTCCTCGTATTATTTGTTTCCCTTTTTCGCTCACGAAACGAATCACCAGCACCACCACCACCGCATCAAAAACTATGATAGATATAAATAACGGGACAAAAGGGATTATTATTATTATTATTATATCATCCAAATCAAACTTCACGTATATGTAGAACAGACTAATATTTCGGAGAGGATTTTACTACTTTCATCCACACAAAAAAACGATACACAATATCAATATTAATTTTCTTTTCTTTCTCGTCGATTTTCAGCCAGTTTGAGTACAAACGAGCTAGCTGGCTAGAAGTTCTTTTTTTTGTTGAGTTTCATGCTGATAAGCAATGGCTTTTATCGGATAATAGTTGTAATTCTATTACCTCCGACCCATGTACCCTGTCACTCTCTCTATACTTAATATCGAGAGTTTTGGAAAAAAGGATTTTTGGTAGCAGGAGGAGGACGAGGACGATGAGGAGCACGCCATATTGTCCTGAACCAGTCCCATCGCATCACTCACTCACTCGCTCACTCACTCACTTCTCCAGCTCTATATAATAATAATCAGGAGAAAAAAGCACTGTCATTTTCGTGGGTGTCGGTTGCGTTGTTGCGAGCATTAAGCTAATGTGTGTCTTGGTTGGAAAAGGAGAGAATCTTTTTTGTAATATGGAGGTGGGTTGCATATATGAATGAAAAGGTTTGAACTGTGGGCTTGCTTTGAGCATGTCATGCAGGAGGGTGATAAGGATAATTTTTTGACAAAATGATTCAGGGTGACAAATGTAAAAAAAAAGAACGTTATTCTCTCTCTCTCTCCTCGTAATACTCTCGTACACTCACAAACACTCTTTCGGAGTCGATGCTTTTTCTGAGTTTTGTGTCTCTGCCACTGCCACCACCACCACCACCACCATCGCCACTGGCCCCTGCCACCGTAATAATAGTAATAATATGAGTCTATTGAGTCCATTAAGGGATTTGATTGCTTTCGGAATGGCACTGTGACATGAATTTCCTCAAAGTGAAAGACGAGTTAACTTGTCGGCAGGGTCGTACCTAGAGTGAGAGAAATAGTGTACACCACCGTGACGCCGCCGGTAGCTCACAACCAAAATGGAGCTCTGTTTTATTTTTGCAGGAACCTCGATACTTTTTTTTGATAAGGATGAAGGATATATATAGGGATATATACCTATTAGGAAGGAAGGGAGGGAATAAATAATGGTGATAGAGAGTTGGGTTATATTCTATTATTTGCATTAGGATAATATCTCCACACAACTAGGGAGAGTCCCGGTTCAACCGCTTCGTAATCAAATATCACAAAAAACAATGATTATTATGTGTTTGCTTGCGGGAGTCTCACTTGCTCCACTGGCATTTTCTTGGTTACCGAGATTGTATAGTTTTTTTTTCTTCGTCGAGTCGACGTTGAGTCTTCACCTGATACAATATCCCACAGTTATATTATATATAGCGCGCCACACCACTACCGACCGCCACCATGGCGAGAGTCCCAGGGCCAGTTAGGCATCATCATCCTCATATACGAATATAGTTTAGACGATGATAATGGAAATGACTATCATTTATCGGCAATAATGGTAATGTGCTTGCTCCCATTTTAACCTCCCACTTTTCACTACACTAAAAGGGGAATAATGGAGAGAGGAAAGACCCTTTTGTACCGGTCCACTACTATAAATTGTGTGTATATACATATATAACTATGAAAAAAATTGTCAATTTTTTTTTGCCAACTTTCAATCAAATCCGGGCTTCTTTTTGGTCAAAACAGTAACCAACTTCTTATATATTCTACCTCTCGTGCCATTAGGAGGACCACCGTGTATTCTAACCCCCTGAATAAATCCTGATGATGACGCCTGCAAACTTCCACAAGAATACTTAACTTGCAAAAATAAAGAAAAGAAACGAAGAAGGAGAAACCTCCAAAACTCAAGTTGTTCATCATCATTCCTCTCTCTCTTTGCCTCTTGGCATTCCTTTCAGTGATAAAAACATGTGATCTTTTGTGGCACATATCACTAACTTTTTTTTTCTTCTTCTTCTTCTCAAGAAGAAGAATATATATGTATATGCGATGTGCCCAAAAAACCTAAACATCATGGAGGGAGGAGGAAACCTGCCGTTTAATGTGGTGAAACACGTAGACACACATAACTCTTGTTTTTTTTCGCATACCCAAGTCAAGTCCTTTTTTTTCTCCTTCTTTGAATGACGAGGAAAAAATGTGGTACGGCAAGCCTCCCTCCTGCCTGCCTGGTAGTTGGTAGCACATAGCAATAGCACATAATATTGGTTAAATATATACCAAGTACTTTTTATGGTGATTGTGGAACAACCATCGCCATCGTCGTGAAAAAGAAAAAGTGGTAGTAATAGCAGTCATGGCATGGCATCATCATCATCCCCTCCTCCTTAGCATGGACAATGCGAAACTTTTTTTCTCTCTCTCTCTTTCTCTAAATTCCCAGAAGGAACAATACCCCATCGTATACAGCTTGCCGTTTTTTTTTCTTCTTCTTCTCCCTTGTATCAATTCTCTCTTTTTTTTCTGTTGTTGTTGTTCCTTTGATCATGTAAGTATGTCTAGAGATGATAAGAATACGCCACCAAAGCCAAAAATGCACTACTACTACTGTCAGTAGCATGTTTTTCTTTTTACTCTGGGAAAAAAATCTACCTTTTTTTATTAGACGATATTCGTGTTTCTTGGGTGGTGGTGGGCTGCTGGCGTGTAGGAAAAGATTGTGTGTGGTGTTATTCCAAGATGGTTGGTTGTTCCGTAATCCTGGAAATATGTCTGGAAGACTTTGTATAATATATATAAAAAAAAACTTTTTAACACACACACGTACGTAGAGAGAGAGCATAGTTCCGCGTTCCAGAGAGAGAGAGATTCTTCTTCTTTTTTTCCTCAGCCTTGGTTTCCCTCCCTTCCTTCACACACAAACACACAGAAAGAGAGAGAAGAAGAAGAAGAAAGAAAAAAAAAAGATTTCAAAAGGGATAGACCATATACCTCCTCACCGGTCGGTCGGTTCTCTCTCATTGACAGATATACGGAGGAGAAAAGGAGGAGAAAAAAGCACAAAAAAAGTCGTTTTTATTCACCGCTTCTGCTCTCGGGTGTTTGACTTGACTCACAGCCTAGCTATAAAATACAGTGAGTAGAGAAATAAAACTGAAACGAAATGAAAAATCTTTTTTCTATGGATGTGACATGAATGGGAATGGGGATGTAATGGTAATGGTGGGTAGAAAGAGAGAAAGACGTCGTACATGTTTCTAGATTCATCACACATTTTCCCCTATAAAAATACGTGCTCCTACTAGTCAGTCCACCACACCACCGCCATACTACTATACTATAAGGGAAATATTCATCCTCCTTTTTTCCTCCGTTTTTTCCTCTCTCTCTCTCTCTCTCTCTCAGCTTTTTCCTCCTCTTTTTTTTTGCTTGCGGCCCTTGATTCATGTAGAAGATGGGTTGTGGAAATGTAAAGACTTGTTTCATCTTCTTTCCATTTCCCATGTCAGGCCTTTCCAATGCACGCTCCCGTGAACCTGCTACAATTACAAATAATCCTACTCACATATGACAACCAAGACTAAAAAGTCTTTTTTATATGGTTGGAGGGTGTACTCAGAGCAGAGAAAAAAAATAGAGGAGGAAGATCAGGGAAAAGAAAAGTAGACGAAGAGAAGAAGAAGAAGAAGAAGGAGAAGGAGAGGAGAAAAAAACTTTTTTTTAGATATTCCGACCCAACTCAACCTTTCCCAAAGTATTTTTTTCCCTTCTTGATAGTATGTATTCATGTCGTGAATGTATTGTGAAGTGAGTAAATAAAGTAGTTTCTAAGGTTTGTGTGTTGCTGTTTTCGAGGGAAGGGAGAAAAAGAGAGCAACTTTTTCCAGTAGGGTGGATTCCCATAGTATTATGACCTCGTGGAGACGCCAACTGCATTTATAAGTGTTAAGTGTTAGACATGGAGAGATGGAGAAGAAGGAGAGGAGAAGAGAAGAGAAAAAAAAGGAAAATAGTTTTACCTTTTAAGCTTCTTTTTTTATTTTCATCCACTACAACATTGGTAAAAAAAGAAGTACCTTTGAATATATGTGGTGGTGGTGGTGGGGGGGAGTTGGGAATCAAGCAAGTTATTTTGGAATTTCTTGTGAAAACTTGAGGAAATGTGAAACCACGAAAAAATGGGAATGGTATATGGTATATCAGTTGATAAACCGCCACCTCCACCTTTCCATAATGGAGAAAGGGAAAGAAAAAAAAGTCATATCATAAACATAAGTTTTTTTTTTAAACTCGGAGGTGCACGACTGGAATATGAATCGTAATCGATGAATGAAAGGGGGCACTATATATTTTTATTACATTTATAGAGTAAAATATGTGGGGATGCTGGGCATTTATATATGTACGTATATATATATATCCTCCCTGGAGGAAATCATTAGTGGGATCACCCCGTTATGACACGTCCTTCTCACGTCTCCAATTACTACATTACAATAACTCCTTATTAGTGTGCGGTGGAAGTGGAATAAATAATGTAAACGGAGAAGAGGGGATGGGAATTCTCCGAAAAATGACACTACCCCCGCACCCTACACTATAATATAATGACCAACAAAAGGAAAAAGAAGAAGATTCATTTTCCGAACTCGCTCGTCATCATCACCCACCGCCACCACCACACTTCACCGCAATGTTGATAATAGCTTAATGATTCCTCTTTGTACCTCCTAGTGAGCCATTTTTTTCTTCTTCTATTCCACACCACCACCACGTTTTTTTTGTTAGTTGGAATGCCTTCCCTCATTATTATTATCATTATTATTACGAGCATTGCTGCTCACTAGCAACCCATTTCTTTTTCCCTGGAAATCCTGGAAAAGAGTAACCGCTTTTTTCCCCGTGTCCCCGTAAAACGCACACAGTAACTTACCCCATCAAAATCACCCAGCAATAGTGCCGCCAGAGAGAGTATCCATTATTATTACCGCATAAATGGTTGGCATTTAACTGGAAATGATTTTTTCTTGGTGGGGAGAGGGAGGGAGCACGTTTCATTCCAATCCATTTGGTTTACATGCATGCCATCCATGCCGCCGCCGTCACAGTTCAGTAGCTACTACCATTCCGCTGTATTTAACCCTCACTATTTCTCGTCGTCGTTAGATTTGGAGGAACTGCCGTCAGTAGTAACTTTCAGTTACAGTGAAACAACCACCACCACCACCACCACTACTCCTATACTTCTACTCCTCCTAACTCCTAACCCAACTACCCAAAGATATTATTATCATTGCGTAATGCTCACATTCAAAAAAAAAGAAAAAGAATAAAAAGTTTCCTCCGTCGAGTTGGTTGGTTGGTTGGAGTCACGACACCGTGGTACTTTGCGGTTGTGTCGTGTGGTGGCTAATGTAGCATCAAAAACACGTTGTGTGGAGGAAACCCAATCGGTTCCCGAGCCCATTACACAGCACACACTTGAAGGAAAAACGGAGTTACTGGTTGCGTCACATAATACACAGCTAATAATCAACAGACTCAACTTCATTTTCTCTCTCATCTGAATATTATTATCCCGTGCACTTTGCCTGTCTGGATTTCGGGGTGGTGGTGGTGGAACATTTTCACAGTTTTCAGTGGACTATGACTCCTTTTTCTCTGTGAGTGAGATGAGCGAGAGAGAGAGAGACCATCAGCTCGACATAATTACTACAAGCCTCCCCTCCATATATACATACTTTTTTTTCTTGGAGCGTGCTTGGAAAATGTTGAGTCACTACAGTCAACATCATTATTATCATCATCATCATCATCATCCTAGTGTTTCCTTTTCCAAGGAGAAAATGGGACTATTACGGCGTATCCATTACGGATGAAATTAATGCTCAATGATTAGGGAAAGGCGGAAGGTGGAAGACCATGTTTATTGTTGAATGCCATGTGAATGCTTATATAACTCATCACGACGACTTGAATAAACCTGCGCTCAACCATGTTTGCTTCTAGTAATGAATGATGTCCATGGTAGATTATGTGTGTGTGTGTGTGTGTGTGTGTGTGTGTGTGTGTGTTTTACCTTGAGCTCCCTTCTCAAATTCCCTCTTTATCGCGTAATTAAATACCGGAATATTTTTTTCTGGTGGAAAGAAACGTGTACAACTTCCGGCGTGCACATTGTTTCGCCATGTCGTTTCTCTCATCGTCAGCGTGTGTGGATACAAGGGAAATTACTGGTTTTTTGTGTGTGTACAACTAGCACCACGGCCGTCCGTCAGGTTGTAGTCACCCACTTGAATGCTGCTGGGCTGGGAGTTGGCAAGAAGGTGGCCGGCCTAGCGTGAACCAAGCTAATAACCAGCCACTAAATAGTTCTTAATCGGCACTGATGTTAATTTGCTTAGGGAGATTTTTATCAAGAAAAAATATCTAGATTTGAAGTTGTTTCCCTCTTTTTAAACATGCATTGCCTCCATATCAGTGACTTTTCATCTAAACTCCCAATTTAAAAGGAGATATTAGTCAGCCAATACATAGATATGTGCCCGTATTTTTGTGAGCGTGTGCGCTCTCACCAACTCATTACAGTTATTAGAAGCAATTATAACCGTGAGCGAGCATGTTTAACGCAGTAGTTCGTCAGCAGGCTGGCTTTCTTTGAGGCGAAACTAGTGGGAACGACGACGGCATAACAAAGCAAACGGGAAATGATGATGATGCGTGAATGACTGTTGTTTTTTCTGTATTGCCATTTAGGCATTCAAAGCCATTCTTAAATCATTGCACTCGCTCAATATAATAGGTAATAAAATCTCGCTACGACTTTGACACACGACAACAAAACGCAGCACAATTCTCCGTCCTTTCTCCTTTTCTGGCTTCATAAGCCTCGTAGGAATTCCACGAAATTGATGATGGCATAGGTGGCAATTGGTGGCAGGATGATGATGGGGACAATGTGCCACATTACAAAAACTCTCGATCGTACTTACTTGCCAGCTCTCGCCCCCTTGAATAATCGCTACGAAAGGGAAACGCTTAATGGAAGGGTTCCTCCCAACAGAATGGAGTATTCTTGAGGAAAGCGGCTGACTTTCCTCTCTGATTGTGAGCATCTCTTTTTTACACGCCTCCTGCGAAACCAAAGCGGAGAAAAAAACACTCGTCGTCGTCGTCGCAGCCGCCGTACTTGATATTCACATAGAGATATCGCTAGGCTACTTGACTTGAGATCCTGGAGACGCGACGACGACGGAAGCTCAACACTTTTTTATCCGTTACATAAAAAGTAATATATGACTCGGAGGTTGCTCCCATAATGGCACTTTTGTGCGTAATAGTTCTGACGATATACTCGAAATAAATCGATCCATTTAAATGCTCATCTTTTTTTCTTTTTGTCACTATATCAATATATACTATTATTTCCGGCGGCGATGGTGCGGTGGGATCTGTCTAGGAGAAAAGGGAACGACGACGAGGGTGTGTGTGAGTTGAGTGAGGAGACACAATGATTTTTCTATATATTATCCCTCCTCAATCCTCATTCTCGGATTCTTAAAAAATGCGATCCCATCTCCTCACGATTTCGGTATTTGGAGAAAGATACGTCCGACGATACACGTAATAAGCGATACAATATTCTAGATTCGGAATCAGTAATAAATTTCTTGCTTTCGGAAGAGTGTCCCCTTTTTTTGATTCTCCTTCCTACTATTCGCTCTCATGTTTTTTTCCGGATATTATACCTATACACACCCTCCACGTTGCATTAAAGACAAGATAAATATATACATTTACTTTTTTGTCTCGACAAGGCTCACCGTTTTCCCCCCTTAATAGAGATATATATTGATTGTTGATGATCTCCAGAAGAAAAAAAAGTTAACTTGTACATTTCCATCATCATTCACTCCCAGCCACTCATTCACTTTCCGTGAGGGTAGCCCAATATTTGGCGAGAGTGATCGGATCGGAGAGAATGAATGAGGAGATAAGATATATATAAACCCACATAATATAGACACTCTGTATTTTCCTTTATTTTACTCGAAAAAAAATCCAAGAGTAACCGCATTGAAGAGAAATGACTACTACTACTCTACTACTCCCCTCTCACATGATCATCTCTTGTCTCAATTCTTGATGACTCTTACTCACTTCCTTTTCCCGTCGGTTTCCAACTCACTCCCTAAAGGCTGAGTAAACTTGATCTTTTTTCGGTAATGCTCCCTCCCGCTTCCCTCCACCCCACACTAATGTGTACATCTAAATTCCCATTTTTGTCTTTTTTGTCGAAGAAAAATACGCTCTAGGGGAGTCCCTTGTTTTTATTCTCCGATCTATAGTCACCACCACCACCACCACACCACATCACCGTTTACTTTGTCCATGTTTTCCATCAGCTCACCTCCCGTTTCCACTAGGCTTTTACACTTTCGTTAGAGAGTAGAAGAGAGAGAAAAAATTCCGAGAATCTGCTGTTTCTGCTGGACTTTCTATATTCATTTTTGCCATCTAGAGATGATGATGATGATATGAGCATATCGGTATACATTGAATACACAAGAAAGAAAGAGAAGAGAAGAGAAGAAGAAAAAAAATCCAATCTTCCAACCCCAAATATTACTAGGAAAAAAAAAGAAAAAGGAGCGAGCATATATATGTATATATATATATATAGGTAGAGGTAGGTATATAGCCATGGATTCCAGTCCCGTTCACTCAATCTCTTTCTACTTTTCCTCGGATTGTCGGAGTCAAGTTTCGTTTATCTTTGTTGAACACTGAGCATTGGAAATGAAGAGGGTTTTTTTTTCTCTCTCTCTCTCTCCACACACATAGCCTCTGAGCGCTTTTCATTCCTCTTTTTTTTTCTTCTTCTTTCTCCTCTTCTTCTTTTACATCTTCGCATGGTTGGTTTGATATTACATGATGTTAGCTCAAGAGTTTTTTTTTCTTCTCCTTCTCCTTTTTTCTCTCCCTCTCTCTGTTGGTTAGCTTCAATGGACATTATCCAGAAAATGCTCCGTGTGGTACTACAAGAGCGTGGTGGTAGTTTATTCACGCGTCGTATCCTCCACTGCACATCTCTGTGGCTGAGTGAAGATATACACTTTTGAAATTGATAGGAGGGAGTAGTATGTATGTAGTACCCAACCGAACCAAACGCCAGAGTAGCAGCTCCACCAACCACACACACACGAAATCGATGAATCTATCTAGACTTTTGCAAAAAAAATAAAAAAAAGCTTCATTCATTTCCCCAGCATTTTCTCAGTTGATATCCCTCTTTCCACTGTTGTGAACCACATCACAATATATTATTTCTGGAAGGGGAAAAAAGGAGCTATAAAAATATGTTTTTTTTCCTCCTCTCCTTCCTCACTTTTTTTTGGTCTGTGTGGGATATTGTTGGATCCTGGAAATAAAAAAAAATATATATTTAAGTATATATATACGTATTCCAGTCCAATATGTTTTCTCCGTGTAGAGAAAGATTAAACCGAAAAGGGTACAACAAGCCACATCAAGCACGTTTCTCTGGTTGGGTTCCTTCATGAGCTTCAACATTCGTATTGGTTTCCGTTTCACTTTTTTTCCCTTTTCTCTCTCTCTCCCTCTCTCTCTCTCTCTGGTTTCCGGAACATTCCGCTTGCCCATTATTCTTTATATATTTTTTTTATCCTCGAGAATCTTTTTTCCTTGTTTTTCGACCCATCTCTGAAGAAAGAAAGAAAAAAAAAAACCAAAAACTACCAAACATTACATTCACTTACCATTACTTTTTTTTTCTTTCCTTTTTCTGTCGAGCTACTTGAGAATGTGGAGTGATACAATATTTTTTTCTTTCTCTCTCTCTCGCCACGATGATTAGCTCCGGAGAAACTTTTTTTTTCAATCTCTCTGAGATTTTTTACACTAGCACCATGTCTGCATTTTTTTTTTGTTCCAGCATTATGTTTCGCCAAAGACCCTAAAAAATAAGGTGAAGAAGAAGAGGAGAGGAAAAGGGGTAACTGGGATGATAAACACGTTCCGTCCGTTGTTGGCATTTCTCGCATGATACTTTTCCCTGTCAAACTAATGATTCCACTTCGTCACGATTATGTGCTGTTTGGCGTGTCGGATGGAGGAGTGCGAGGATGCGAGTCTCATACAAATTACTAGTTTATCTGCCGACGATGCGATGAGTCGAGTGCAACGGTGTAGGGATATCGGGGGATAAATATCTCTGTCTGATAAGTTGTATTCGCAAAAAATAGTGAGCGCCTGCCTGCCTTTCTCGCATGATATATTTTTATTATTATTATTATTATTAAGAAGTATTTTAGCGCAGCCGAGCCGAGTGTGTGGATATATGGCTGTATGGCTATGCATGATGTGGAGGTGCGGAGCGGATACCTATATGCTCGATATGCTCGCAAAAAGAGAAGAGAGAAACCTTTTTGAGTCCGGTTGTAGCATCAGGTTGGGTTTACAACGAGCATTCTTCAACCTTCCTTCGATAGCTCAGTTGGTAGAGCGGAGGACTGTAGATGAGAGCACAAGCTTCAGAAATCCTTAGGTCGCTGGTTCAAATCCGGCTCGAAGGAATAACTTTTTGCCCATACTTTTGTCCCAAAAACTAATATACTCAACTCTGTGCGGCGCAGTACTCGGGTTTCTCGTTTGTATGGGGAATGCTGATGATGATGATGAGGAGTGCATAATATATGGGGAATAATATGTAATGTTAAGTGTGTAACAAGCAAGTGGCAGTAGTAGTGGCAGTGTACCATCAGAGCTTTAGAGAGATATTATTAATGCTTTTATATATATAAATGCTATATTGTAGTAGCTGTATCATCATGCGACAAGCTCATGGCAACTTATCATCTAACCAAAATATCATGCTTCAAATTGTAAAATCCTCTATGTTCTTTTATTGCAGAAATTGGAGGATCGCAAAGAGTTGTTTGGTGTTGGACACAACAAAGGTAAGCGAGACGATGCGACGTGTTCGCTTTTTTGTACTATTTTTTTCTGTTTGGATGTAATGAATATCTCCTCTCTGCAAAACAAAATGTTGAATAAGTGTATGTTTACATTGTAAATACCACGCATCAGGATATGTTATGTTATTATATTATTATTATTATTATTATGTCTGTCATTCAAACCACAAAAACTGGTCCCATGCTCTCGTTCAATCACAAAAAAAACCCACAGAGCGTCGAGGTGACACGTGCCCGTTTCAATTACAGCTACACATATCTTATGTTAGTCCACATTCGAATTCCACGTGTAAAAAGCTTCCTCTTTTTTCTGTGGACAATTGAAAAATTGACAATGCACGCTTTTTGTTATCATATCATCCTCTTTCGCCTCGTTGACAAATTCTCAACTGGATGACCTTGTTTTTGGATGCTGCTGCTGGAAGAGCATGTAAAAAATACTAGTTTTGAGATTCGTAATCACATTTCTGTCTTTTGATAATGTAACATGATACTGTACTGGCCGAACTGGATGTTTTTTAAATGTAACGTGACAATCAACGCAACAACGAGCAACTACTACTCCGTCTTGTTTAATGTTAACACATGTTGGCATGTTCATCACATCATGATCGTCTGTTAAATTTAAATGGAAGGAGGAATAAAATACGTTTCGATATCTCTGATGTAAATTGCTCACTGCCATCATATCCTGAAGCAACAAGGCTCCCTTTCAGTTATATGCTTCGTGTAAACGAGATTGTTGATTTGATGATGAGAGATTGGGTACGCTTCAATAATACTACTACTCTGTTCTCTTATTACCACGAACGACTCTCCTCACTCCTCTCACATTCCTTTAAAACCTGTTGACAATGAAAGGGATAGTTAGTAGTGCTCTGCTGGCTGATGATGGCGTGGTGTGCATGGTGTACACACACGTTGACAATAATATGAATGCTGTACAGATTTTTACAGTTTTCTCAGTGGTGTCAATTCTCCTCCTCGGTGGATTTTCGATATGTAGCAGCATGGTGGATACTACTGCCTCGTGGTGCACCACATACAAGTGATTCTTTGTACCTCTCTCACTCATGTGAATGTCTCGTTTCTTATTTAACCACCACGTGCGTGTAAATCGAGCGTGTGAAGTAGCACAGATATTGAGACATGCCATTACTCCCTTTTCCTTTCATATTTTCATAGTATGATAAGTCAGTACGCACAACTTTTAGGTTTTTATTGTAGGTATGTATGCGTTATGCTTATTGCTAATGTGTATGATATGACTTGTTGAAGGTGGATTTCTTAAGATGAGGTAAAATTGTCGCAGGTGCAGGTGGTTGTTCAACATGTTGAAAATGCCAGTCCTCTCTCAAGAAAGCCGTCGATAGCTCAGTTGGTAGAGCGGAGGACTGTAGATGAGTGCAAGCTTCAGAGATCCTTAGGTCGCTGGTTCAAATCCGGCTCGACGGAATATAATTTTTGCTCCAATTCTTTTCTTTTTTTGACAAATTTATATAGATTTTTTTTCGATCACCTCAAAAGAAGGAGAATGCTCATATGCTCATGGTCTATGCGCACACGTCCAACAACAACACTTGTTGTATCATGCTAAAAATAAGGTTGTCGCTCAAGAAAGCCGTCGATAGCTCAGTTGGTAGAGCGGAGGACTGTAGTTGAATATAAATTATCCAGAGATCCTTAGGTCGCTGGTTCAAATCCGGCTCGACGGAATATATTTTGTTTTTTGCTCCAATTTTAGTTTTGATAATTTTTCCCTTTTCTTCTACATCACATGTCAAAAGGAGGAATGATCAAGCCTCTGTGGCCTGCAACAACTTGTTGTATCATGCTAAAAATAGCGTCCTCACTCAACAAGGCCGTCGATAGCTCAGTTGGTAGAGCGGAGGACTGTAGTTGAATGTAAATTATCCAGAGATCCTTAGGTCGCTGGTTCAAATCCGGCTCGACGGAATTTTTTTTGTTTTGACAATTATTAAAAGTCTAAAATTAATAGGTAATTATTTTTAATTGAATTGAATTGATTTTGTCATTTGTATCTCTAGTTATGAACTTAATGTGTTAGAGTGCAATTAGGATCTGAATAATCATATCTGCTGACTGCACCACATTCAACATTTTGCCAAGGTTTACAACCATTGCACAGCAATCTCTCATTTTTTGTCTTCTTTTTACTTACCAAAAAGCCGTATGTTGTTCTTCAAGAATGTGTCCCCCGTGGTAGCGCCAAGTGTCATGATAGATGCAGTTGATGGTGCATAATATCCTTTTATGGTAGAGGAAAACAGGTCTCCCAGGGAGGCAATGATTACTTCTGGCGTAGTGTCGTCGTCGTCGTATGCTTTTATGACACCAACATTCCCCGTGTCTCCGCCACATCACTGGCTTTCCCTTTCTCTCTCCGTGAAAGAAAAAAAAGGATCATTACTTGAAAACTACTTATTGCCTCCTTTCCTCCAACTCGTCCCGTATTTTCCATATAATAATACTGACACTCTTCTTATTTTTCCGGCCATGTTGTAGCCGGGCTGTGTGTGTGTGTGCGCGCGCGGATAACTACGACTACTACTTTTTACAGTGGTGCATGGTGTCTGGGTTTGTGTGGTTTCTAGGTAATTTCCGTGAAAAGAGTTTTACAACTACTTTTAGATTTTCTCAGCTTATGATTATGTTATGGCCTCCTCTAAATCTACCATCATGGGGCAATTCAGTATGTGTTTAAGTTGCCCGTTTAAAAAATTATTGCTCCGTTTAGACTACAGAGACACAACTGTTAACTCTTTTATGATATCGTTGTCAACCAACTTCACACCGGGGCAGGGCAGGGTCTCACTCACTCAGTCAGTCTCAACAAGACTCCTCCACGCCACTACTCCCAGTCACATTTGTGATTTCCTTTTACCCAAAATTTTCTCTGTCTTGTCTTCTTTATTGTTTCCCTGTGTTTTTTCATCTTGTGTCATTTCCGCGCCAGTTATACTGCTTTCTTCATTACCTCGCCAATACTATAAAAAAGTTTGGTGGAAAAGAGGGCTAGAAAAATATTTTTTTTAATGGAGAGAAGGAACGACAACGCAGCCATCATTACCAGAAACTTTGGCTGGCATCATCATCACAACTAAATTTAAAATACTTTCCCAAAAGTCCAAAAATCAGAGACACTTTTTAACTTTTCTATTTTCCTTCACGTCTTTGATCTCCCCCCACCACACCACTTTGACTTTGACGGGAGAGGATAAAAAAAACCCCGGAGAGAAGAAACCTTTTTTTTCGTGCTCCCAAAACCTTCATCATCTCCCCTTTTTTTCCTACAAATGATGACTAAGGATGTGGTCTTTAATGATATTGATGATTATCAACATGATGACGAGAGGATGTGATGAAGATAATAAAGAGTGATGATAATTATGTGGTCTTCCCTTTTCATCCCTTTTTCTCTCCAACTCTGAAGAAGCATTCCGCAAGTTCAACTAGGAAATGGGAACCAGTCAGGAATTCTAATGTATATTTTAGATGCTTTTTCCTCCCTTCGCATTGTCAATCTTTCCTGAACAAGAGTTTCATTTTGACTGGAGCTGGAATAAGTCTATCCATGACTCTTCTATTTCTCCGGGTTCATTTCTTTTCCGGTAATGACTCACCACCGAGAGCAAAAAGCTATACTTAGCAACTTTTTTTTTCGCCGCCGCCGCCGTCGTCGTCGTCTTGATTAGGTCGACCTCTGATCCTTTACACCATTCACGACTCTCTCCTTTTTTTCTCCTTCTTCCTCTCTATTGCTAATTTCCTCAGAAACCTTTTCCCGTGTTCCCTCAGAGAGACAAACACTATTATTTCGTTTACTTTGGTGGTGGAAGGCGGCCGACGGGAATTCAATAGAAAATCCTGGATCCGCTACGCTATGCAGCTATGCTACTTATAAGTACATAGATATCCCTTCTTTTCGTCCTCTTACAGTTAAGCTAAGTGGCCTTAAGAGAGGTAAGGTAGCTCTCTTTTTCCTCTCCATGTCAGATTCAAGTGCGTTGATCACTGACTTAGAGAGAGAGAGAGAGAGAGAAAGAAAAAAAAACTCTAGACGGTAAGGAACATATTCCCGACCAAGGGGCTATGGAGAGAATTAATTATTGCTAAATGATCTCCTTTTTCTCTCTCTGTGGAAAGATATATCAGGAGGGAATCAGTTGGAGTGGAGCATTACACATTATTGAACAGTGGCACAATGGTGGGGAAAGCAAACACGTAGTTAGAGCCGTCTTCCAAGAGTCGACCCTTGTGTAAACACAGTTTATTGGAAAATATTTCTGTTTGCTGAGGAATTTTTTTCTGATCAGTCAGAAAATCAGTTAATACCTCATTTCAACAAGAAGAAAAAAAGTTTTTTCTTTAAAAAAAAGCCTTTTCCAGTTTCCATTCCTTTTTTTCACATATTCATGTAAAACTTTTTTTCTCTTCCCCTTCAAGTTATAAATTATAACAAGGATTTTCCCACCTCCCTCCCACCAGGCCGAAAAAATGAATACGTGATTCTTAATAAATCCAGGGGAAAATGGAAAGAAAAAAATAGCGGAAAGGGCTAGGGAAAATTATATGGTGAAATGATTGGTTGAGATTTCTATTTCGTGTGAGAAAAGCCTTTTCTTTGGAAAAAGAAAGAAAGGAAGAAGAAAAAAAAGAATGTGTATTCACAATGTAGATTTTTTTTTCTCCCTTTTATCTCCACCTCCATTCACTTTTCTCTTGAAATATATACATCATCTCTGGGTGAGTTCCTTACAGCTCGTTACCCTTCCACTTTTTTCACTGAATTTCCCCTCGAAAGAGAACAAAAAAACCGAGTGAGAAAAAGAATAGAGAGAAGCCAAAAAAGGAAAAAAAATCTTTGAAGAAGAAGAAGAAGAAGAGAAAAGATGTTAGTGCCAGATAGGCTGATCGTTGGTGTACCATAGTTTAACATATGCATACATAAGCATTAGCAGGCCAAAAATAGGGTAAAAAACGAACATCGTTCTCAGCCCAGTCACTCCCTTTCTCTCTCTCTCTCCTCTACACTGACTGACTAAATGTTGTCCAAAGGATGAATCTGGATGAGAAGGGATAAGAGTGAAAAAATAGAGGGGAAAATATATTATCTACGACGTAATATCCTTGTGTCTATATGAACTGGATTCACGAGACACCACCACTCCATTTTACTTTTTTGTCTCTCGCTCACCCACCACCCAGACACATGGTGAAAGAATGAAGGTATAAAAGAAGAGGTTATAGAGAATGAACAAGGGAAAAACGAAGACGAAACGAAAAAAAACTCTTAATAAAGACGCTCTCTTCTTTTCTTCCTTCTCCCTAGTCTCTAAAAAAAAGTGGTGATGGAGGAGACCCGGTTGAAGGCACACATTTTTTTAAGGTTTTAACTTTGGTTGTAGTATTACAGTATCCAGCCGGTTACTGGCTCTTCTCCTCCTCTGCTTCCTTTATCTGAGAAGCTTGTTAGCGACTAGTGTCTTGGTGGTGGTGGTGGTGATGTTAATACTCCCATAGGCTGAAAGCAGCTTTTGAGAGAAAAAAAAGTCTTAAGATTCCTCGTTGCCCTTTTTTTCTTCCTTTCCTCTCCGAAAAAAGCGAGCGATGGGTAAGAGTAAAAGGAGGACGGGAAACAGGAGGCTAAGCTTGCCGAACTTCTTTCTTTCTTTTTTTTAGTTGGTTAGTAGCTCTCACTATTACACTGTTACTTGACTATTCTCTCATCATCATCTCCTCTCTTTTTCCCTTCAGTCTCCTTCACCTTTTTTTCCTTCTCCACCATGTCTTGCCATTCTTTATAGCGGAGCCGTGACGGATATATGTAGTGTGTAACGTGGAGTGGGAGCAAAAATAGAAGAAGAGAAGAGAGAAAAAAATCGATCATGGAGTGGAGTATTTTTTTCGCTTTCGTCTTCCTTTTTTCCAACAAAAAAAAGTAGAGAAAGCGGCGTGGGGTTGAGAAGGGATATAAATGGGATACAATATGCTAGTATATATGTGGTTACGCTGGCTGGAGAGAATACCAAGGCAAAGGTCTTTTTTCGGCTTGGCCTGTTGGCCCCTCTGCACACTCCGAGTCACTCACTTCACAGTCAACTTTCTCTCTCTCTCTCTCTCTCTCTCTCCTTTTTTTCTTCAATAATGAATTCCACTTACATGCAAAAAAACACGCGGATATAGAGAATGACATAAAAAAGACACACATACGCTCCCGCAAAGCATATAGGATGGACGAGAGTAAATCCCGTGAAAATGTGTAAGAAGAAACAGTATGCTCAATGCTCAACTACTTTATGCTCAGCTTTAGACTTATAGAGAGAGAGAGAATTCGGAAGGAACGCTCAACCTCTGGTTATACTTATGTGTGAGCTCTTATCTTTTCTTTCTTTAAAATATATATCTCTACGTACGAATTCCCTTTCTTCAGGATCTGGATACTCGTGAAAAGATTTACCTTCTCCGTACTTTCCTCCTCTTTATCTCATCTTGATCCGTTATTTTTCCTAAAAGAAACATGAGCCTTAGCTCCCCAGCTTTTTTTCACAACGTGGTGTATTTTTTAACGTTACTTTCCTTCCTTTCGGGAAGAAAGAAAAAAAATGTGGAAAGAGAAGAAAAAGAAGCAGAGAGAGAGAGAGAGAGAGATCGTGGTTTTGGAGAGAGAGAGAGAGATATGCTCTCACAAATAGATTTTTTCTTTGAGATTCCCTTTTTTCTTCCTGCAGAGAGTTTCCAAACAAAAGGAGAAAAAAAATATGTAGGACTTTATTTTTTTTGTGAAACTTAACTCTTTCCCTAAAGTTTTTTTTTCTCTCTCTCGTTTAATCTCACTCTATATGAACATGATCTATGCAAGCACTTTTCCTTTTCATTCATGCATACATTTTCCTTTGAAGTTTTTGGTCCGATTTCTGATTTCAAAATGGGGTTGGAAATCTGGCAGTTGGTATATTTTTTGTATGATTATTTTCTTTTTTCTTTTTTGTACAAATGACTGCCGCGGCGGCGGTCTAGCTGTCTTGTAATATATTTTTTTTCAACTTAGGTTGTGACAAAAGGAGGGTTTGAAATGGGCAGGGAGGTTCGTTCCCATGCCAGATTATTATTATTTTTTGAAGGTTTTCTGTCACAAGGACTCATATTACAAAAAACCCGTATATATATTTTATTATTACATTCTGGCTGGGTTGTTTTTTCGATTCCCATATATTTTATTTTATTCCATTAGAGGAAAAGTGAGCTGTTTAATACTTGAAGGGATTGACTCGTCTCGTAATGAAATTCAGTGTAGCTTTAAAAGTGCATATATATATATATTAATTTTTTAATATATTTTACCTTGTCCGCATCAAAGGGCTGTGCCCAAGAAAGAAATTGCATTTTCTGGAAAACATTTTGCAAAATCGCAAAATATTTAAGTACATCGTCATGTATATTTTACTAGAGTAAGAAAGGCTTTCATTCAATATATTGTCTACTACGTGGCCATGCACGCATATATATTATTTCTTAAAAGTTACTTAAACCTACGACGACGACATACTGTATACATCCCTCCCTATATTGATTCCTCCCATCTGAAAAAACTCACAAAAATCCTTTATTCTTCCCCCACAAAATAAAATAATAGGCAATCTGTTAAAGGAGTCGGGTTTTCGAGTGAACATGATTATCACGGTAATAATAATATAATCTCATCGGGAGAGAATAAGTGTATTACCAGTGCCAAGAATCAAAAAAAGAAAAGAAAAAAGACTTTTTTTCCCAGTACAAAAAAAAGAGCACACTTGAC
Source organism: Dicranocentrus wangi (assembly GCA_036850665.1). NCBI lineage: Eukaryota > Metazoa > Arthropoda > Collembola > Entomobryomorpha > Entomobryidae > Dicranocentrus > Dicranocentrus wangi. Next base: position 48,304 of record JAANSN010000236.1, read on the forward strand.
TGAGTAAAGAGGGAGTTGGGAGGAGAAAGAAAAGAAAAGAAAACGAGACAAGAATAAGAGTGTACACACAACACACACACACACACAATAAAAGAGTAGATTGAAGAGCATGAAACCTTTTTTCTCCTCGTTTTTTTTCTTCTTCTTCTTCCTTCCAGATAATATTTTTTTGTCAGTGAAAGAGAGAGAGAGAGAGAGAGAGAGAGAGAGAGAGAGAGTGGTGCACACACAAGAAGAACAAGACGGTGGCGGTTCACGGGGTAGAGAAAGGAGGAGGAGAACTATACTACCATTCGAGATGGGGGGAATGGAATGGAGGATACATTGTATTCAAGAGGGGAGAAAAAAACCTCAGTTTTCCTCAAACCTCAAAAAAGCGAGGAGGAGAAGAAGAAGAAAAAAATCCATGAGTGTGCTGCTTTTTTTTCTCTTGCGAGAGAGAATTAAGAATCTGAGCGGCATACATGCATTAGCTAGATTAGCGAGCATGTACATAAGAATATAAGATATTTTACTCCTTATTCTCCTTTCCATTTTTTTCTCCCGTTTTTGTTGTTGAGGCTTATATGTATGTGTGGTTAAAAGGAGAGAGAGAGAGAGAGAGAGAGAGGATAAATGAATGCGTTTTTTTCTTGTTGTGTGGCACATGAAGGGAAAAAATGTGAAAGCACTTGTGTATATATATGTCTATCTATCTCTCTCTCTCTCTCGACGGCCTTTATCCCGTTGTGTGCACTTTAGTAAGGGAGCACTGAGGAAGCAAGCAAGCAAGCAAAGGGGCTGACAAATGGAGAAAGCGGATGGTACTCTCTCTTTCTCTCTCTCTCTCTCTCTGATCCCTACACCCTTTCCTTTTGGAACTAAACTCTGCGGAAAAATACATCGTATAAATATATATTGTAATGAAAATGGGGACTTTTTGCCCTCTGTTGATTTTCTCTCCAGTTTCTCCTCTTTTTTTACTTACTTTCTCATTTTTGAGGATTGGGGCTTTGGGTGGTGGAGGTTGTGGTTGTGATTGAGATTTTTGAAGTTGGAAAATGGAAAATTTTTGTGGGTGAAAGATTGAGGTATTCGAAGGTTTTGGCTTGGATTCTCTTGTTTTTTCATTGATTCAACAAAGTGTTGAACGTGCGGAAAATAATCTGAGGTGATGTGATGATGATAAAAGATTGAAGGGTTTACAAAGTTTTTTTGAAAAAAGAAATGCTCAGCAGTTTTTAAAACCAGTTAAAAAAACTGTTGGTTTTGGTTGGTTGAGGATGGAGCTGAAAACGAAATACGTTGGGTTTGTTTCATTTTAATCGAAATTTTTGAGCTCTTAAAAATTTGAGATTATTGTGTAGGATAGGATAGGATACTGTGTAGGTTCCATCTCCAGATTAAAAAATCCCTGACCACCCTGCACGAAGAATAAATTCACTTTTATACCGGTGATGATGATGGTGGTGATGGCAGCGGAAGACAGAGTGAAATATTGGAGTCACCAGCTGATGTCATAATTCTTTGGTCAAATCTGATTTCCGATTGACTTTTGCTGACTGTCAGGCTCGTATAAGCTCGTACATTTTTTCCCATCCTTAGTGGTAGGACCAAGTTTTTGGGTAAGAAAAAACAAGGGTGGTGATGGTGGTGGAAGGAAGTGCAAACTGAGAATGAAGAATTGGACAGGAGTCTTGTACCCTTGAGCCATAAATCATTCAGTTCCGGTCTGGTTTCACTTATATAAATTCTCCATAATATTTTTTATAGTTGGCACTCCTCAGCTTCCATCTCGCTCAGCGGGGTTTTTGGGTGGTTACACAAGACCGTAAATTGAAGAAGATAAGATGTCTCGTGAAAGATGCTCTTTTGTTCTTGTTGTCGCCCAAAAAACTTCCACTTCCTTTTCCCCCCATCTTATTGCTTACATCAGGAGTTTTTTTTCTCTTCTCGTCTCCTTCTAACTGTGATGATGTATTATTCTCCGTGGCAGCACTCTCATATAAACTCATATTGCAGGCGCAAGAGACTACCTACCTACCTCCACCTGAGACTTTTTTTTAAATTCCCTGTGAAACCCAAAGTGCCTTATACTTATTTTCCCTCTGCTTTTTTACTAAAGAAAAAAAAGTCTTTTGTAACCTCAAACAACACATCCGCCGTTAGCTCCCCCGAATCAAAAATGAACTGACATTGTAATAATACCCACCACGAAAGAAAATTTCACTTTTTACCAAACAAAAAAAATATAACCCGAGTCAGTCCCCTAAAATATGTATATCCACCCATGACGCTCATGACAAAGATGAATAAATCTCAGTACCAGATTTCTCCCCTTTCTCTCTCTCTCTCTCCCTACAAAAGAGACGCTCATCTCCGCTTCCATATAAAAACTTTTTTTTTTTGGAAAGGAGAATATCACACCACCGCCACTACTACCACCCGGCCCACTTCTCCATTATCATAGGTACTACTACGACTACTACGCTACTACGGACGGAGGGACGGATACATTATGGGAAGGAAATGGTTGAGTCTTGGGAGTCCTCTGATGATTCCATTTAATGTCAACTCCATGGTGAGAATGCTTGACGGTGACAGCCAGACAAGGGAAAGTCTTAAACCGAAAAATTATCCCACATTACTTTTGTTTGCTTTCTTTTCCTCCTTTTTCTCCTCCTCTCCTGAGGTCTCTCCATTTCCCCTCCTTTTACCGCGTGGAAAAGGAGAAAAGGCTAAAAAAAAGAGATATACAGCAACTTTCCCCAACAATAACCTTTCCAATGTATAGGAATATATATATATAGATATTATTTCTCTCTTTGGAATTTTTTTCCTTTTCGGAACAAGTCTTCTTATGCTTTCTTTGCACCATTTTTTGTTGTTGTTCCTCAGTTGTTTACTGGAACATAATGGGGAAAGAATGAAATAAATGTGGGGATATAAAAAAAAGGAAGAAGCCAAGGGAAAAAAGGATTTTTTTCCTCCTCAAGTTTTCCTCAAGTGTTTGTATATTTTTTGTATGATAGTCAAAAGGAACACACAAAAAAACGAAACGATGCGATGGTGGTGGTGTGGATGGACTTTTTTTTCTTTTTTTGTGGTAAAAAGGAAGAGTAGTAGTAGTACTATATAGTTGGGAAAAAATCTACTTTGTCGTTCTTTACTACTATTTGAGAGAGAGAGAGAGATATAGTGTTTCTTAAAGAATGCCACTAGTACTCTCGAGTACTAACACTCTGGTGAGCATTTATTTCTTTTTTGGACAAAACATTCATGGAGGAAAACGGAAGAAGAAGGGAAAAAAATCGGAATTTCGGGGAAGGCCAGCAGGGCATCAAGTATGCTGGTTTGGTTTGCTGACTTTTGTCTTCATGTAATCCTTACGGTGGTGATGGTATATACTGTTTTTTCTCTCTTGTGGAGATCCTTTTTATAAACCCGCATATCCTTTCGGTTACACTGCGTGGAACGACGACGACGACGACGACATGTCACTAGGTTGCCTTTTCCTTTTCTTTTGCGAAGGAAAAAAAGAAAGAAAGGAAAAGTTTTTTTCTTCTCTCCCCTTTTCCTTTACTTTTTCTTTCATGTGTATGGGTGGAGGTGGGTGGGTTGGATGTAGTGACTTAAGATGTTGTGTCATGACACAGCGTCGCATTCTGAAGCTCATCTTTCATCTCCTTTTTTCCTCTTGTGTTCTTTTCCCATTCTTTGCCTTTCATTCCAAAGTTTTTTTTTGTTTGATGAGCTTAGCAGAGAAAAAAAACACAAGCTCAAGCTGGTTTTTGGGAGAAAATTGTAGGAGTTTTTTTTGTGTTGTTTTTTTCGTATCCTCTTGCCTCCTCTCGCTCCGCGGTGTTGTGCAGTGGAAAATAATGCAATCGCGTCAGACTGTTGGCTGTTTGTTGGAGGAAGAAGCGGACGACGGGAGAGAGGCAGGAAAACAATGGGCAAGGGATAAAAGGAGAGAGAGAGAGAGAAAGAGAAAATGGGGAAAGGAAATGGAATGGTTGTTGATAGTCAAAACAGGAGAGAGCTGTAAACGGGGAGAGCATTTGTGGCTGGGGACACGGGAGGGAATATGAGTTGGGTTTTTGTGTGTAGAATAATAGAAATGGAGGGAGAGAAAGAGAGAGACATGGCCACCGAGTAATGAATGAGCTAGCACGGGGGCGACTAAGAACTTATTTTGTAATTACTCACTGTGGTGCGGTGGGTGACTAGTGGTTTGATTGGGAGGTGGAGACAAGACATAAATTTGGAGGTGATATACTACTACTGGTTGAGTGAGCGGAGAGGTTTGTTTGTTTGTTTAACAAGGGATCGAGCAATTGGGGTTATATCAATGTATATGGATGGACCATGTGTGTTTAGTTGATAATATAGCGATTCCTTGTTTTGCCGTTTTTCTAAAAAAATAAATATAGATTCATCGGGAAAAGGGCTCGCCGCTGACAATCTTGACTCTGCTACTCAGACTGTGAAACTCGTGGAAACGTTGCAGCACTCAACTCCAGCTCCTCCGCAGCTAGGAAGTGATCTCTTGAGTGAACACAAAGGGAATCGGGTTGCCCCGTCGAGCCACTCCACTTCAACGTCGACCACAACTGACAACTTGACTCCGATCTCGTCAGCAGGGTCGACAAAGGCATCGACGGTTGCTGCAGTTGGAACGCAATTCGGCGGCCCCTGCAACTCTCCGTCGCACTTTCAGAATCAGAAGAAACCATCAATCCCGCCGTCGTCCCGATCCGTTGTCAGTAATTCGCTCTGTGGTTCTAGCTCCGTAACTGGAAACTCTAGTGGTGGCGGTGGCGATTGTACCTCTATCGGGGTCGGAGGAGGGATTTCCATTAAGAGAGAAGTTCCGGAAACACCTGATGCGAAATCATTCACGGTTCGTTGCTTCAAACATTTTCGCTTTGCTTTCTCCCCCCCCTCCCTCTATCCCCTTTCACATGCTTTATACGCATAATGGTGAATTTCTTTCTCGTATAAAAGAAATGGTTTCGTAATGTAATAAAGATTCGTATCACATCATCATGTCGGGAAAACGATTTTGGAACGACGTGATCGCCATTTCTGTGTAACAAACGGTGGCATATAATGTTTTTCTCGTCTATTTTATTCGCTCCCATTAGAACGGTCCAATAAGCCCGGCGAGACGACAGGTAGAGGTTAATGGTCACAGCCATAATTCCTACCCGAGTCCTCCAGTCGTCGACGGTTTAGGAGACTCTCCCATAGTTCCACAGTCGCACGCCTCGCAGGCAGCGTTCACTCCGATTAGTCAGCCGAGTCCAAAGTCAGTTAATAATAATAATAGTAGTAGCGGTGGTCTGCAACCGGCGCAGCAACAAGTTGTAGCCCCAGTTAGTAATCCGAAAGAGAAATTTGGACAAGGTCGAATCGGGTCGCAAACCTTGTTTACTCCTTATGCAACGACTGCAATCACCCGAGTAAGGAGTCCGCTTGGTGTTGGCCCGCCGTCAGCTTCTAGTGCTTACAGTGGATCTCAGTCGTCGGTGACAACAGTGATACAACCTGAAAGTCCTAAGGAGCCCGTGGTCCCTCTTGGCTCGCCCTACTCAGTATCTCATCATCAACATCATCCCCAAACCGTAAACAACAATCAGCATTCTCATCAGAATACTACTAGCAACAACAATTCTTCGAATCGGGTTCGACATAGTATTCAAAATAACTACAGTAATCTTCCGATCGGTAGTAATTACTCGACGAACGTCGGTAGTTCTGTTAATGCAACTAGTAATAATAATAATAATAATAATAATAACAACAATAACAATAAGTCGTCGCATCCACATCATTTGAGTAATCATCATCATCCCCATCATCATCACCATCACCACCTTCATCATCAGCAGCAGCAACAGCAGCATCATCATCCCCCGCTTCCTCCACCACATCATCAGCATCATCACCACCCCCACCATCCCCCTCAACATCAGCAACATCATCATCAGTCACCGCAACATCAAGCACCTCTCGATCATAATAATACTCCTCCCGCGGGATCTCTTCATCGACCTGGTGTCGAACCTTCGCATAAAAAGGTATGAGCCCCTGCGCTGCACTCGTGTTTTCTAAAATATTGATTCAGTATGAAACATGATATAATATGTATTACTTTTTTTTATAATTTAGAACCAAAAGCCACAAGTCAATTCAGACGCCCCACAACAACCTCACGGAGTGAAGCAACATATACCACAGCCTAACAGCTCCTCTGGGGCTCGTACTAACCAATCAAACTCGCACTTCAAAACCACGCATACATCCAAAGATAAAGGTAGAATAATGCTAGCTCAGATTTCATGTCAGTCAGTGTATCAAACTTTTACGCATCTCTGCGCTGCTCATTAGCAAATGACATCATCATTCAAATTATAATACCCCTGTTTGTTATTGTGTGGCGGCGTAGGTACGAGTGGTTCCAATCCACCTGTAAAATCGAACGCTGCCTTGGCCTTTGGGTCAATAGCTAGACTGCTGGATTCTCCAACGAGTACGTCAAGTAATCGGAGTTCGTCGTCGCCCTCACAGCCGCCCCCCACTTCCAGCGGGAAAAGCTCCTATCCGTCGGGCTCCCATCATCATCATCATCATCCTCAACATCATCAACACCAACAACAACAGCATCACCAACATCACCCCCACCACCACCATCTCCACCATCAACATCATATCTCAAGCAACAGCACCAGTACAAATACGCATCCTTACAGTACAGCTTTTAGTCATTCCAACGTAAGTGCTAGTACTGCCGGTACAACGTCGTCGCAACCACTTCATCACTCGGGATCATCATCGTCTGCAGGGAGTAGCAGTAGCAGCAGTACGACGACGATTGGCACGAACAGTGGTCCACCAGCGTCAAACAGTAATCAAGGAGCTAACACGTCGAACAATCAATCCAATTCACTGGCTGCTTCCACGAGCACTCAGTCCTGTTCCTCGCGGAGTCACTCTCCAAGAGGGCATAGTCCCACTCGAGAACGTGATAGCTACAGGTAAATCCGCACCAGGAAAAGATGTATCCAAGTGTTAATTAATAATAATATCCAACTTGAGATGATACCATTGCCAACTTGGTCATGATGCTAACTTTTCTCTTTGTGCCCTTTACAGCAGCAATGTGAGTAGCTTAAGTAGATCTAGTGCCACACCGGTAAGTGGAACACAACACTCATCCTCTCACTTGCAGCTCCCTCCCAATCTATCGCCGCAGCTTCAGAGTACGTCGTATTCCAAGGCAGCCTCATGGCTAAGGTAAATATTGGCTGTGGACAAACTGTCAATGCATGTCTTTAATCATCCTTCCTGTGCGGTTCCTTTTTAGATATCTCACATCAGTTTTATTACATCCGCGGATTTTTTTTTTGATATATTATTGCAGTACGGTACCAGGCTTGTCTCCTGTGCCTAGACCAACACCGCCACCGCCAAATCCTTCGCTGGGCCACCACCCCTCCGTGTCTGTTGGAGTAAGTCTTGGTGGACCATTGTCTCTTCAGCAGTCATCAGTTACTAGCCCGTTTGGAGGCTATCCTGGTGTTTCCCCTCACGGACTTCCATCCCCACACTCTGCAGCTGCCAACATGTTCGCTCCTCCGATACTTCCGTTAAGTTCTATATCATCCCACCCTGCATCACAGCCACCAGCTTTTGGGCCGGGAGCTGACCCCTTATTTCCTGGTACGTCGAGTTCTTTCTTGGTCGCATTATTATCACAGCATTCACAGCCATCCTTATTAGCGTCAAATATCGAACTGGGTTTAATATTTTGAGAACTTTTTTAGCAACGTTAGGTCTACTATTTTCAGGTCCAACTTCAAGTGATATCGTCCGTAGGGATTTGGAGAGCAGACTAATCAGTGGAGACAGATCCGTTTCCGGTGGACCATCCCCTTTCCTTGCAAGGCCTAGTGATCTGCATCCTCATCATCCCTTACTTCCACCCTTATCTGGGGTTGGTCACTTACCACCTCATACACCTGGTGCTCCACCTTCTGCCCCACCGCCGCATTCGGCTCTATTTCCACCACCATTGGTAATGCTTGCGGAACACTCATTTATACTGAGCACCATGCGTCTCACTCGTTGTTTTTCAAATCGTAAAATACATAAATGTAGTTGCGCTCTTACTTTCAGTTCAAAGATCTACCAAAGGTAGGGATGGACTCTCCATTTTATCGGACAAGCATGGGCATATCGTATCCCGGATTCAATGGGATTTTCCCGCAGCCAAGTCTTACCACGCCGTTTGCTCCTCCAACTCAATTGCCAGCTTACACTCAGAAAGTGAGTGATTAAATAATTGCACTCTGCATATATGTTTAAGTACATGTTAATATGTAACCGGCAAAAGGTTGAATGAAGCAGTTTTAATTTTAATTAACTTTAATTTCTTTTTCGTTCCAATAGAAAACCGGCAAGTGGAATGCAATGCATGTGCGAATAGCCTGGGAAATTTACCAGCATCAGCAGAAAGGAGGAAGTGCCGACGGCACAAAGGGAGGAAGCTCTAGCGCCAGTAGTTCAAGTGCCAGTAGTTCGTCTAAAGCAGTAGCTCCGTCGTCAGCTGTAGGAAACGTTGCCGGGCTGTCGACGCCCCCTGCAACTTCCACGGGACCATCGGCAAGTCTTACAGCAGACTTACTGAGAACATCTAATCACGCCTTTTCAGGCTTAGTTCGTGCTGGAGAAGCTCCTCCATTCACGGCTCCCATTTTATCTCCACATGCTCCACCTCCTCATGCCTCCCCTAGAGGAACGCCGTATGATCCAGCTCTCTTTCTAAACTCTTCGGCTTCGCATTTAGGTAATAAAAAAATAATAAGTGGTGAATTGAATTGTCCATCGTTTTATGCACCAACCTGACTGAGGTTTATAATAAATTCTCTTTTTTTTTAATTTCGCTAGGGCCACCAATTCCTAGATATCCTGGGTTTGGAGCCTTGGGACCAAGTTTCGGAGGTTTAAGTGGCCTTGGATCTAGTCTTTTGGGAAGAGATCTTTCGTCTCTTGTCGCATTAAGTCCTGGTCAAGATCAGTGGGCAAGGTAGGTTAATGCCGCTCTATCACTTTCCAGACTCCCAGACTTCCTCCCGACCCGATTTATCTCTTGGATTCACATACTTATGATTAAATTACGCAATAGATTTCCCACTCGCCCTCCCTTCCCGGGCGCAGCCAGTGCATTGGGAGCAAACTGGCAGGTTCAGCGGCCAGACCAACGTGATTCCAAAACCCCAACGGAAACTCGACGACAAAAGGAGGCAGAAGTTGAGCGGACAAGCCGTCACTCAGAGAGCAGGGAAAGTCGTGGACGAGACACATCTCCATTTCGTGATCGATCACCAGTGCGTCCAGTGAGAACACCACTAGAAAACGGAGACGGCGACTCTCGCAGCTCTCGATCCAACGACTCCCACAGTAACAGTACAAGTGCCGTCCATTCTTCACATTCTAAACTGAGTGGGAGCAGGAGTAAAGAAGACTCATCCAGTAATGGGGAACGTGATAAAGCATCCACCCCAGTCTTATCCTCATACGAACGGGAAAGACTAGCTCAAAGTGTAGCAGGAGCTGATAAATCTGTACCTCCCCACGCCTCCAGTCATCCGTCAAGGTAATAACATTATCCTTTTCGACTAACCTTTGATTAAACGATGGGAGCACGCAATCCCTCCAAAAGTTACTACTACCTACCGTACCTACATAGATGCCGTTTGTTGTATATTATATATTTTGTCTCTTCCATCACAGAATGTATCCCCCGTCTTCTCCATTAAGTACTCCAATCTCGTCCGTATCGACCTGGGATGCGTTCCCTGGCTTTCTCGGAGCCGGTCCCAGAATGGGTCTCAGCTTGTTGCAGCTCAGCGAAAGGGAGCGGGAGCTTGCACGTATTCCCCCACACGCCGCTGCCCTTCGTCCAGGCCTGTTTGCCAACGGTCCTTACGGCGCTCTACCGCTAGGCGTGTTGGGGGCCGGTAGTCCTCTCTCAAGCGTTGCCCCCGGCTCCGCTGGAAGTGCAAGTGGCACCTCAAAGGGAAGTCCATTAGGTGGACCCATTCCATTACTAAGCGCTGGTGTTCCTCCATCCCCCGTCTCTCACAGCCATAGTCACAGCCACATTCATTCTAGTCAGCAACAGAATGGACCTCACAGTCCAAGTGCAGGATCGAGTAAGCATCAAAACCAATCTGAGGAGAAGCAACTTGTTGTCCCTCCATCATCACATGGCTCCAGGTCGAAAGAGGACTCTCATCAATCTCGATAGGTCGGACTCTGGTGCCCACCACGTCGCCGCAGATGAACCGTGAAGCGAATATAACTGACGGCAAATATTTGCTTGTTGACGAGCCAGCGCTTGTTGTACGAACTGTGCAGTTCTCTGTTTCTCCTTCAGTGTCAAATCAAGACTTTCATCTCTCCAAGAATCCTATATACCCATATATATATATATATATAAATATATTCCTCCTAGGCATGTACGGCATCTACACACAAAACCATGGTGGTTTTGGTGGCTAGGTATATACGTATATGCCCTCATGACAAAAAAATATGTGTGTGCTACCGAAAAAAAGCTCGTAAAATAACACTCTGATGATATGGGTGATGATCCATATTACTCCCACGCGTTGCATGATGATTGCGCGTTGATCATGAAAAGATGTGTGAAACCAAATCAACGTAAGATAACGAATTACAACAGACTATTCATACACGTACATAGTGTTTTTGTTTTTGTAATCTTGTCAAGTGATAAGTGCTATAATTAATACTAGTAGTTTTTAACGGAAGCGTGAATGTTGAAGTCGAACTGTCATCATCATCATCATCAGAAAAAAATAACAATTTATTCATTTACTGTGTACCCAGTGATCCTCAGCTTATCAATTTATATTAAGTATACATATAAATCTATATATATATATATATATACCTATTAAAAGTTTCCACTGACTAAATTGTTAAGAAAAAGGTTGTGCATTATCTTGGCAGTTCAAACAAACCACACTTTATGAATGAATGGATGGAAGCTATAAAAGCGATTCCTCTGTTACGAGGGATAGAATATATATATATAATAAATGTTAAAAAATGAATACAAACAAAAATTATCATTTTTGTCATTATCACCTCCTCCAGCACCGCGAGCCACCGCCGCCGCCGCTCTTCTTCATCGAGACTTATATCAGGTTTAAATGTCGAGCGACACGTCACACAACTCTTTAAAAAAAAATAGGGACTATGCTAATTTATAGAGGAACATCAACCTAGGAGTTGCGCAAGTGAGCAGTATTTTGTAGTAGTACGTACGTACATGTATTTTAACAGTAAATCCATTAATTTTAACAGATACTATATTATAGTCCTACGTGGTGATGTTACTAAGATGATCAGTGAGCGTGCGTCGTCGTAAATTACATTTTTAGAATTCCACTTTTATAAATCAACCTTACCAGCATTACGGCTTCACAAGATGATTATTATTACTGCCATTAGCCTCGGCAGACACGACAAGAAGTTTTGTAACGGAATTTTAATCGAAATCGAAAAAAAGCAGAGTAAATCACGGCAAATTATTATTACTCCCATGCCGGAACTATTTAAAGAGAAAAGAAGAACATTTTTAAATTTGTTTTTGTTTTTGTTTTTTATTAAAAATGAATTTTCACTATACGTAAACTTTAGTCTTGCTACTACACAGGAAAAGTGTGTAGGTAAAAGAAATTATGAGATTGAGTGTGTGTAGCAAAATACAACTTGACGTTTCGCTTGCATCCCAAGGCAAGATGTGTGATAATAGAATTAGTGCGTCCCATCATGTCTACCCCGAAGAAAAAAATATTAGAAAAAGAAAGGTTGTCGTCATTGACTGATCGTGAGTTTTTCTTCTTCTATTTTTGTCTGGAAGAAAGGGTCCCAAAACTTTCGTTTATGGTTTGTATGGTGCTAAGTTATACTTTTTTGCTTTGAGACTTTATCCTCTCTGGAGGAATATTTGGCCGGCAAGGGACTAACTCTCTCTCTCTCTCCCTCTCTCTCTCTCTTTGTTTTAAACGAAGGACATTTTTTTTTTCGTTGCTTTCATTCACTCTCGTGTTGTTGTTCAAGTAGTTGATAATGTCGCAACATTTTAAACCATCCCCACTTATACCACCATCTTATAAAATGGAAAGTTTGGATTTGAGCTAAAAAAAACATTTTTTTTTGTATTAAACAAAGTTGGTACTCACAGTTAACGTAAAGATGCGTTTGACTTTAAGACTGTAACAACCTTAGCAACTTTTTCAAAATCTCATGAGAACTTTTGAATCTGTTGTGCTAATGCTAATATGCCACCATTGCCATATTTTACTATGATGTGCTGAGAGTATAGTAAGTTATTTTTCATAAATTGTTTGACTTTTCCAAAAAAAAAAGAAAGAAAAAATGGATGACAAAGACAAACTGGTCATCAGCATCATTGACTCCAAATAGGAATAGTACATACATACTATTCCTTCGAGAATAAGAAATACTGTGTGGCTATTTAACTTCTCTAGTAGGGAAATATATGGTTTACCGTCGTGTACTTTGCTATAGATATAGTGATATACAAGTTAATTCTAGAAATGTATTGAAGTAGTACGTAGTAAAAAAAATATGCTTTTATGTTGCATACTGACTGTTAAAAAACGACGCGAGGGAATATATATAGGTACTATACAAGTTTCATTTTTTAATTATGTTAATTTTTTTTATTGGTAGTCCGCATGGGAAACACTATTTTGCACATTTTATAACAATTTTATCAGATCAGTGATGATGATTTCGTATGTAGTGTAATATTTTTTAACAAAACCAAATTAGGATGATGATGAATGAGGTTTCCACACACTTTTTCCACACATCACTAATGTCACATTCTGGATCCATGCGGTATTGGTATTTTATTAGGAAAAAGGAGAGAAATTAAAATGTTTGAAAATGGTCATAATAAAAAATATATAGTATTGTTTTATAATCATGTAGGTGGAAATATTAGTATACATTCTAAAATCACAGTGGAGTATTACAATATAACTCGAAGGAGATACATACATAACTATACATACAATACATTTTCATCAACTTGAGTACGTGAGTATTAATGAGTACGAGAGGGCATGATGTGTTGTTTAGGGAAGTAAAAACGGTTATCGTTGATGATGTTTTACTACTGTTGAATGATGTTGATATAGGATGTAACTGTTGATTTTTTTATTGTGTATCCACTGAAAATCCTTTCCTATTTCCTTGGGTGTGTTGGTTTTTTAAAAAAAATCCATTATTTCCTCTCTACCATTTCCTTCAAATATGTGCTGACATTTTGTATGAAAAATGTAATTTTGATATACAGCAAAAGCAAGGTAAAATATTGTAGAGATGGAACTGTTTAAAATAGCTGAATTTTTATGTACTACTACTGCAACCCCGTGTTCCTGAACCAATGCATATAGATTTTTTAATTGAGAGGTGAGGTAGTTGGTAGTTATTGTTCAAAAGTAAAAATAGTGTGCCCCTCTTTGCTTTCACTATATATATTCTTGTGTCCAAATAAAAAACCACTTCAGTAAGGAAGCTTGATTTTACTTAATGTATGTTAAGAAAGGAAGTTTATATATTTAAAAAAAGGATCGTTGGAAAACGATATAGGGAATAGTTTTTCGTAAAGTCATATATTATTATATATAAATATATCTATATATTACATAATGCTATATATATAATAAAAATCTGAGATAAACCAAAAACATTTAAAGGAGGTAAAGTAAAAGAAAAAAAAAGTAAATTTCTTCCGAAAAATCAGTGGGAGACCCAAGGACGAAATTAAAATGGATTTTAAGTATTTTACTGGCAAAATACCATCAATTTCACACCACGTTATTTATACAAGATATTATTGTGTTATTATACAGAGAAACACGTCAGTGGAAGCGGTTTAGAGTTACAAGATAAATATATATATATATATATATATTACACATGTAACGTTTGTAAGGGGACAATGATGAAGATGAAGCCTTGTGCGAATTATCATTAATTTAAGAGAAGAAAATAAAATTTTAAAAATCGGATTCAGCGCAGAAAGAAACCCTTGAGATTTGAAGTTACAAGTTTGCGTTTTATTTTATTCATGATCTGGATTTTAAGACTCTCGCCTTAAAGATAACATGGCTTGAATGAATGACTTTTTTTCATCTCATCTCATTTTTGCATAATTTGGAATTCTCTGGAGGAAAAAACTATATATTCGGCATGCGTTTTCCTCTCCAGTTCGTGCGTGAGTGATAACGAGAGGGTGAGCAATATTCGTTGGAATTATTATATAATATATCCAGCATTGTTAATAAAATCATTATTGGAGGGGCACCCGCACTACGCGAAAATCACCAGACGACATAATACGCGTCCAGAACGTTATTAAGCAATTTTATCTGATTAAAATAATTCAATAAAAAAACATACCACAAGTTTTGAAGTGGTCTCACCATCCTCACATTGTTTTTCTCATGTACTGCACGAAACCTTTGAATTAAGCATATAGGCATTTAATTTTACAAACAAAAGGTTGGCCTTAACCTCTTCTAAAGTCGTTCGCCATAAAAGCATTACCAGTTCGTCTGATCGTGAGCTTCTCGGAAGACAAGAGGAGGAAAGTTGTTTTCTCACATAAAAGTGGATAATAAGCACACTGTGTCGTATCGCACTAGATTTTTTAATTTGCGTTTATTAATGTCTCTAATCGTCGAGGAGAATCCTAGCACAGAGAACAATGGACACCATTTGGCTGCGAAGCGATGCGGATGCCAAGTTGGCAAAAGTTATTATTCCAGTTTCTGACTTCTCTCACGTAATGAGCGGACTAAACTTTTCTACAAAAAAATCATATTTTATTTTTAATTTACGACTCGGTTTGACGTGGGGAAGATGCGTCAAATGAAATTCCTAAAATATATAGGCATCAGTTCCAGTTCACTATTAGGCATGCATCACATTGGAGGAAAGTCAAATAAGTCAATGACAATGTACTTCATGTCATATAAGACAATACACGAAGCTGCTGGAGACAAGGAACCTACATTGAATTCTCTAACATCTACACAACGAGCGTTGTAATTGAAGCAGGAGAAACACATGCAAAATGAGTTTATTCCAGTGATTCCAGTTCCAACCTCAGGCAGCACGCGGATGACAGAATGAACTGCCAAAATGAACAACAATTGATTATTGCTCTGCAATTGCTTTCAAGTATACAAATTAGTCGCTCCTTGACTTTTTACGAACCTGATTGAAGCAGGATATTTTATGCATAAAGTCACAGCTATCAATTATCTAAACATGCAATCAATTACCTATTACCTCGCCTCCGCGTAGGTAAACACAAAACAAATAAAATAATAAAAGCAAATAAAAATATAATTCCCATCAGCGCAAAGCAGGTTTATTACACCCAAGTTCTAGGTTAAAAAAGGTTATGTTTTATAGTCATAGTCCAGCTCTGGCCGCTTATAACTTCCACTCTAGATTATGAAGACATATATAACTAGTGGTGGAAACCTATTAATACTTTGCGCATGCCATGATAAGTTTGAGGAAAACCGAAGTCCAAGAACAACGGTCAGGGCATTCATCATCCATCATTCAGAAGACCCAAGCAAACGCACGAGTTGGTAGCCCATTTCACTTTCATAGACTATAATTTAGGAAATCGCAGTGTATATTAGCATATATACCTGTTCCATCTGTTTTTCACAAAGACTCCAAATTCTGACTCACATTTAACTACCACTGCGTGCATGAAAACTGGCACATTCATTCCAATTTATCTTCTCTGCAAGTCTGTGTGCTATTTGGTTTGACCTCTGGCTTGAAGCACAATAATACTCGACATTTTCCTCCGACTGGGTCTCTCTTTCTGAATTTTTTCACCATGAATTGGAAATATTTATCAGTGATTCTGATACTCTGGATTTGTGCGCCTGACGTGTATTCCGTATCTTTCGAGGAGGATACCCGACTAACCGCTCAGCAAGGAGAGATCTTAATGAAGGTAGAAATAGAGTAAACATTACTTAATTGATCGAGGTGAAAAAGGATGTAGTTAAATACCACCTATATTATTCAACCAAAATTATAATTTCCTAAATTACAAATTTAAAGTACGCTAAAGCTAAAACTATGAATTTCATTCTTATGTTTTATCCAGTTTCGACAACGCGTTCAGCCCATACTTCCAAAAAAATACATGTCAGAAAGCATTTTCCTTGTGAGGTGGCTCAGAGGTAACAACAAAGAACGCTGTATTTCATGTCTATTGACAACTAATGAGTTCAAGCAGGTATCTTTGAAATTTATTGTGTTTTTAATGCGCAGCTCGTAACTTTGATATTGATAGAGCGACGGAGATGCTGAAACAAGTTAGTAAAGTTATCCCTCCATTTCAAAAAAAAAATTAAATATATCCCCCTTTTAATTGACTATGCAATTCTTTTACCTATAATAGCATTTAGAATGGAGGAGAGTAAATAAAATGGACCGCATTGACGAGGAAAACTGGCGTGATTTCGAATCTGAATACCCATGGGTTATTAGCGGATTCGATAAGGATGGGAGACCAAGTAAGCTTTACTTCGCGTAGAGAATTCTCTGAAGAGCTGCTTCTGAGCAAAACCTACTACATGCTACCTACTTTGAGGTTGATTTTCTATATATCAGAAAATAACTCTCCTCGGCCTCGGCCGCTGGGACAGGGACTTCGCCTCAAAAGTGTAGGGTCATACTAAAACCCATATGGTGTGAAGAACTCATTGTTTGAGTTAATTAGGTTTTAAACAAAAGTCATTAATTAGTTAGCTATCCATTCGCATGCATGCGAAAGGCGAAAATGAAGTGCAGATTGGGGTATCTTGCAACTTTAATGATTTCAACATTTTTAAATGCTCAAACTCGATAGCAGCTCATTTTGAGAATTTAAAACGCTGCAAATCTGACAAAAACTTTATGCGACATTTCTAATTAATGATAGGATGATATTTAATGTAAATATAACACTATTTTTTGTATTCCAGTAATCGAGATGCTTGTTAGAGAGTGGGATTTGCGGAAGGCAATGGTTACTGGACGTAGAGAGCAGTTAATCAGATGGTCGTATAAAATGTTTGAGGACGGAACCAAACTTGTTAGAAAACTTCAGGAGGAGGGGAAGAATGTGACACAGTGTGTTTTCATTATCGATGCCGAAGGATTTAATCCAGTTACTCATGGGTGTCCTTCATGTAAGGACAATAAATTGTTATACGTTACTTCCTGGCTATAATTAATCTATATAGTTAGGTTCGGTTGTCTTTAACACCAGTCTTCATTAATTGTGTAGGTATGCCATACTTCTTTGCAATAGCCACCGTTTATGAGGAACACTTTCCGGGAAGCATGGACAAGATTCATGTCGTCAATAGTAAGAACACAAGTACAAGTAGTCTAGATGAAAAGCCAAGTACTTAATTAAGCTATTTAAATGCAAAGGTTAAATTTCTATCTGATTTTTAACACTAGCGCCCGAGTTCTTCCGTGTCATTCTTCGTCTAATGTGGCCGATCCTCTCGGATAACACAAAACAAGCACTAAAAGTACATGGAACTGATCGTAACGAGTGGCGAAAAATTCTGGCACAGGATATAGACAAAACCCAGTTGCAGCAAAATTTTGGTGGCGTAAAGGACATTTAATATGAGAGTAAATTATGTGAATGCGAATCTTCCAATTATTGTTCCCCTTATAACCACAGATAACTTACAGGTTCTTATCGACCCATTTAAGCGTTATAAATTGAGTAATTAATAATAAAATTCAATGCATTTAAAAAGCATACCTATAATATGCTCCATAACTTCGTTTTACGGTTTCGTTCAGGAAATCCTTGTCATAATGAATACATTCCTCCGATAGTACAACACTCAACGCAAGCGGCAACAGGTGCAAGAGGCTTGTTTGAATGTACGGTGCTATGCACGTAAATCTTTATTTTCAAAACTTGCGAACTCTCGGTACAGATACATTATACACAGGTAATTGTAACATTTGGAATAACTATTATGGTGTATGTACTGAATGAAGGCCGTATTATGGCCGGTTAGAGTTGATCGGACTTTTTTTAGTGTAGCCATACCCGATATTATTGAGGTCAATAAATCCGACCGAGTAGGACACACTATTTTACGAATCATGCTCGACCCATCCTTCTTCCTCAGGGTTATGTAATTCGGATCCGGCGGGTCGCTAACGCTGTTGACAGTTGATGGAGAATATACCCAATAGAGCAAAAGTAAGCACCATATTACTAGGAAAGTACAAGTGCGATATAATAAGATTATATAATTATAAAAATGCATACTTGAATTTCAATTTCGTTAATTGTCTCAAAAATGGTAAAAACTATAAAATTTATTATTGAATTCATAAGAAAGGAAATGCCAATACGACCTCGGCAGTTGAAATGGCATAAATATTCTATAGATATTCTACTTTCAAATAATATGTAGATATGTAGACAAACAATTCATTTCATTCATGGAAAAAATAATCAGTAACAATTCCATACCAGCATTAGTGACTCAGAAACGTCACTCATGTCACGTTTAATTGGCTCTAAAGCAATTGGTAAAACATTAAGAGAATATATATTAGCTCGCATGACTTAATTTTTCATTCCATTTTTTGCAATAACATCTCTCCTTTCATGAAACAGCCAAGCAAAGAAATGTATTAGTGCTAAAATGACGCCATTATATTCTGTGTGATGTATTATTATTCTTTTTACGCAACTCCAGCATAGCATACGTTATGGTTCATTCATTTTGTTAATTCCCCTGTAGTACGCCATAGTAATGCTGTTAAAATACGATTTATATGTTTTATCCAGCTTTCTCTCGTCTTGTCCCGAAATTACAGCCATGTATGTCCACCAAATTTGCTCATAATACAAAATCGTCACACTGGCCTTTAAAGCACACGTGTCAACAAAGGTGACTTATACCAGTTATATGTTTGGGCTACGTGTGTCAAGTTGTGATCTGTATAAAAAATATATGCCACATTGTGGACTCATATAGTTCATCATCATAGGCTAAATTAGGAATGCTGACATTCCTATAAGGATATAGACATTTTCTTATTCCCAATCGGCAAATTTCCACCAAGATTTGTTAACGTGACTTTAGCTATGGGCCAATTACATTAGGCCAAAACGTGTTGGAGTTTCTGTTTCAGATTGTGCTTGAGGAAAGGCAAAGCCGGACCTGAATGTACCTAAATAAACAGCGTCAAGCTGCAACCCGAAGTTTGGAATTAGGAATGCCGTTGCTGCTACTGATTAGGAAATGCCGCATTTTATTACATTCACGTCGTCAGCAATAAAAACATGCTTGTATTCTCTCCAATTTTGCATAGTTAATGTTTGTGTTACAAAACACCCATTGCTTACTGGATGGGGCCAGCATTTTGCATTCAAGTTTATGTGATGTCTACAATAAATATCGCACGACGCATTCGCATTCAAATAAGCATATTTCAAACAAATAATTTGATCTTTGAACTCCAAAATGTATGGCAATTTTGAGCACTATACCACCTGCACCAACAAAAACGTATTTCTTGGGAAACTGATGACAGAGTTACTGAGCAATGTAAGCACATACGATATGCCAATGTGACTTACCCCTTAGAAGCATTTAACAAGCCTTGCCAGAATGCAATATCGCCAAACCCGGCTTTATGTCCATACCATAAAAGCATTTTGGCTTAATGACATAAGACGCAAACTATAGCATTAGGCTGAAAACGATGAAGCTAGTTAGACAAAACATGACCTGAATGCCCTAAATAAACAGCGTCAAGCTGCGAAACTCGAAGTTTGCGATTGGAACGCTGCTGCTGCTACTGATTAGGAAATGCCGCATTGTATTACATTCACGTCGTCAGCAATAAAAACATGCTTATATTCTCTCCAATTTTGCATAGTTAATGTTTGTTTTACAAAACACCCATGGGCCATGGCTTACTGGATGGGTCCGGCACTTTGCATTCAAGTTTATGTGTGTGTACAATACATATTGTAAGCCGCATTCGCATTCTGGAATAGCAAAAGACGCATACAAATATGTCTATGAAGCAAAATACACAAGAAGCAATAATTACAAATAGGCAAATTTCAAACAAATGGTTTGATCTTTGAACTCCAAAATGTATGGCAATTTTGAGCACCATACCACCTGTACCAACAAAAACGTATTTCTTCGGAAACTGATGACAGAGTTACTATTACTGAGCAATGTAAGCGCGTACTATATGCCAATTTGCCAGAATGCAAGAATAACTGGCTTCATGTCCGAAAAGTATTTTGGCTTAATGACATAAGACGCAAACTATAGCATTCGGCTGACAACGATGAGGCTAGTTAGACAAAACGACCAGAATGTACCTAAATAAACAGGGTCAAGCTGCGAACTCGAAATTTGCGATTAGAAAGCTGCTGCTGCTACTGAATAGCAAAATGCTGTATTGTATTACATCCATGTCGTCAGCAATAAAAACGCTTGTATTCTCTCCAATTTGCCCATCTTAATGTTTGCTTTATAAAACACCTACATATGTTTTATAGGATCCAGCATTCTGAGTTTTGTCGTAGAGCCAGCTACACGTCTCGAAGAGTTTCTTCATTTGAATTCTTATTTAAATTCACAAGTCCTCTGCCTACCCAAACCCACTACTATTCTTCCTGATCAATACAAAAGGACAAAGTAGCTCATTTTCAGCGAATCAAAATTTTTGATTTTGACATATTTCTCAATATTGGATACACTGTTTCCAAAAAACCTGACTAATTACTCTTTTGAACTCAACAATGCCATTCATGGATAACGTACGCACCGGGATTCGGGGAATCTTGTCTATATTCCAAAGGATCCTTACGTGGATTTGGAATGTGAGTCAAAATGAAAAAGTATTCCTCTTCCTCCTAAAGCTGCATTAATTTATGATTTATTCTGTCGATCCTTACCATTTGACTTATTCTTTAGAGTTTTTAACTAATATGATATTATTTGTGCTTTTCTGAAGGTCATTGGATTCATCGCTGGTGGGGCAAAGGAGAATAAGTTTCGTGTTTTGGTTGCCTTTGCCATATGCATTTTAATGTATATCATTTATGTGCTGCTGGAGGTAAGTTGCGATTGATAAGTATATGGAGTTTGTATGCCTCAACAGGGTTTTCCCAGTTTAAAATGCTCTCAATCTTTCCACACAGGAGTACACCAGAATTGCAGCAGAATCATTGGCAATGGAACTTAGATTGTTTGCAGTGAAAGTTCAAATGGTAAGAATAATTGGCGACTTCTTAAAAATTTAGTATTTTTATTTCAATTTTTTTCTGTATTCTTCTGACTAATTTTCTTTTCAGGCTTTGCTAGAACTGAAACTGCAGCAACTCATTCGAACGGATTTGGTGGCCAATGAAACTTTGGAACTAGAGTGATCCGCTTTTCACCGAACAGATTAACAGGCTGCGGCTGGGATGATTATTGGTTTCGTTATGTTTATAAAAATATATTAATTAATGAGTGGAATGAAAACCAAATTTTCAACTTTCTCTGTTTAAATGAAATTTGGAATTTTGTCGAGTTTCCGAATGTGAAAAAAAACTATTTTATTTTCTGAAATTCCATTTGTGGTACTGGTTTTATTTCGTTTGTAGGATGACAGTACTTTATGTAAACATTTATGCGTTTTTCTTTGCTCAAGTCTTGAAAAAGATATAACTTTTCTTTCGTGTATGCTTGGACAGAAATATTTTTAGTTATACTTTTAAGTTATTGAAACCTGAATCAACCGCTTGAAGATATTGATTAACATGATATAGCGTCAAGTTTATATATTAATACAACGGTATAGCCGATTACTAGGTTACCATCAACTTGTTAATTCTAACTCATAAGGTGGCTAAAAATAAAAATGAACTTTTTGATTATTTCATTAAAATATCACTTGGTTTGCATCATTTTTTCCATATATAGTATTTAGTACATAATACCTGTTTTACACAACTGAAGTTTATTATTACTGGACGTCATTTGTGCAGAAGAATGACTTCAGATCCGTTTTTCTCATATTCAAATTAGTCAAAATATAGATTTGGTGTAACTGGGAACCCATGACAGTAATCTTCGTTCCATGGTCAGACTACAAAAACCGGCATGCATTCTTCAGGCGAAGTCTCATCTTCAGTAGTAACTTCGACATCACCGGTGCGTGATAGTGTTTATACGAGAGTCCAAAATCGCCATGCACTTTGGAGTGTACACGCGAAGTCGCGCTTGCCACGCTATTGAAAAACATATGAGTTCAGTTGTTATCTACCGGTGTTAAATCCCATGAGCAACGTTGACCATGACCATACTTTAAAAGGCGTCACCAATGCTTGTCGCAGCTGAGACCATACGAGATACGACACACTGGTGAATGTTTATCTTGGTAGGAAATGTATATCATATTGTCACATAGCGGCATTTTAGCAAACCTAATTAATACATACCATCCTTTCTGAGAAGATTTAACTTGGCTTCTTCCACCCATTGAACACACTGCGAAAACAAAGAACAATAGCACACCGATTTATAGGAAAATTAAACAATGGATTTTCGTGGGGAAAAAATCGAACGATATAAAAAATGCAGAGGATACTGACTTATGGAATGGATTAGGTGGCTCGTGGAGATCCAATCGAAGCTTTCCAACTAGGATATTAAAATCTGCTGCATGAAAAGCTACAATATCTGTTGTATGTTGTATTCCAATTTATGAAGTAAGACTGGTCACAGTGAGTGAATCGCTTTCAGGACTCCTACAATACATTGGCTAATATGTTTTGAAAAACCGTGTCGAAAACGGCAGTTATCGGTCCGTATAACAAACAGCTATATAATTAACCCACTGTAGCAACCGGTTATCTAATCTATCATCCCCACACATGTCGTGGTCTTCAAATACCGTCTCGCGTGCCTTAGATCCACGGTGCGAGTACTGCAAATTCCTAAGTTCATTATGTTCAGTTCGGCGCCGTTTGCGGCAAGCGTTGGCAGTTGGAATCAGTTGTTCCTCGGGCCGTACCCACAATATTGGCCCGTCGTGGGAATTGGGGATCATCCCCTAGAAAAATCGAGAACTGCCCCCATGGCATAACCTTCGGACTCTGCTCTAGCAAAGACAAGAGCTTTGGAAAGTTGCCCCCAGGCTCCTATTTAGAAATAGGTATGTGAATCGTCAGTGATTTAAGATGAAAAGTGTGTTTGTGAGCATTCAAGTTTAACGCGTCGCATTTAAAGTTGTTTTTTTGTCTAGCTGCTCACGATACTGTTCCATTGTCATTGTGTTGGTAGAAGTGTCTGCTAACATCCCAGCCTTTACCGTTAAACCAGGATGTTCGTTACTCCGGTAATTGGCGGTAATCCATCAAATCTGAGAGATACCTGGCTCCATCATGTACAATACTAATGACGACAAAGCGAGCCTTTTCATCCCTTTCGGTTTCGCTAAACGCCAGCTGTAGGCAAATACTTAAGGTAAGTTGACCATCATGATTTTTTTTTAATAAAGTGATTTATTAGTTTAGTTAAACAGCATGATTAGTAATTGGCAATTACCTTAAGAAACTGGTGAGCAAATATGTCTATTTCCTGCGGTGACAATTTGTTAAACTCCTGCTGATAAGCATGTCCAGGCCCCTCCGTTGGGACGAACATCCATTCGATGGAGATGCTTGAACCTAATTTCCTCTAAAGCCGACGCAAACCTACCTACCATTCCCTATCTCCAACCTCCTTCTACCGCTCGCTGCCCAACACAATATATTAAATAATATGACTAAGACTATCAACACAATCCGGACGTGACTAATTAACATCAACGTCTAATAATTCTAATTCATTAAATAATTTGCATTAAACTGGATGCATGAAACAAAAGTCAGTTAAGTATATTATGTAGTCTCGTAAAGCATGAAAATGAGAAATCCCAGTTGAAATCCCAAAAGCAATAAAGTCAACAATTTTAATAAATAAATAGGAGCGGCGGCGACAGAATCTTCGTTCTCTCAATCTCGCTGTTGGAATTAAATTTATGTCCTCCTATCCTGCATTGTTTTGTAATTCCGAAAAAATAATAGTAAAATAACATTCCTCCTTCATGGTCATGTAGGTCGCCCAATGCAAAAATTTAAAAATTTATGAATCTGCCGTCTCAAAGGTCAAGTCAGTCAAGAACCCTCCAACAGCGCGTGATGATGACGATATTAACGATATAGAGAGCCTCCATGCAGTCCATTCCTTTGTTGCTCGCGTGGCGGCTGTAAGTAAATAACCATGAAAAATATGCATACACGCGCACAACTACCCTACCTTGAGTACTGTGCTTCTAAAAATAACGTTGGATAGCTGAGACCTAAAACAGACATTAGCATGCATTTGCAACCATTTAAACATGCATGTACATTCATAAAAAAACTCATTTACATACAGAAAAAATTCAGGAAAACCTGCGCTATTTTTTTTTATTATTATTATTATACACTTTTTATTCAGTCAAAAACAAATCGGCTCATATAATATAAGAATGACTCCCCTCAGAGAGGGACGTTATGTCATTACAAAACA
>JAANSN010000237.1:0-72997 GCA_036850665.1 Dicranocentrus wangi
TGCATGCGTGGATTGGGGTGAAACTTAGCATGCATACGGTGATATGACAGGAGTATACCCACAAGTAATATTGGTTCAATCGACAGCACTGGGTAGGAGTTACAGCATAATATGCTACCTACGCCTTATTAATTGGACAGACTCTATATATCCAGCCTGAATAATCCAGGCATCTAATCTCACGTTACTACATGTGTGCAAAAAGCGATTTTTTTTGGTAAAGCATACCCTGCTGTGCCCTCTCCTCCTCATACATATTTTTTTCTCTGTGATCCGGATCTCGGGAAAAAAAATCAGCTGCATTCAGGCAAAAGCAAAAGAGAGCAGAAAAAACAGAGAGGTCCTCAAAAAAAAATAACTGTTTGTAAAAGTATTAGAAACCAAAATATATATATATATATGTATAAAAAAAACTTAGTGCTTGCTATATCTGACTTCATGAACTTGCTGTCCTGCCGTTTTTATCAAATCACACACAAAAAAAAAGAACTCCTTTCTTCTCTTGTAATACGGATAGCGATAAAACCATTGGAAAAAATATCGTCAGGAAATCTGGAGTGGAAAAAGACAGAGTGCTTTTGCCGCTATGCAGTAGTTGTGTGTTCACTAGTGTTGTAGTAGTAGTAGTAGTAGTGATGGGGAGAGAGAGAGAGTCTTTGAGTTTTCTCTTCCAGTGCTCCTCGGGTTTTCTTCATTCATGTAGTGCAACTAACTGGTAGTGACTAGTTCAAGAAGTAGTACTACAACTACTGCATTGCAATGCTCCTGCTCTATTTTCTCCCACAGGAGCAAAAAAGTAATTCCTAGTAGAGAAGAGAGAGAGGGAACATATACTTTTAGTTAGAGACAGCATCCATATGCGGATGGAGAAAAGGGCTACATGGGAAAAAGCAGATTTATGCTTGTAGTGTAGTGTAGTGTAAGTGTACGTAGTATTCGTTCCGCTGTTTATTCGTCTAGACTGGAGACGACTAGTTCCAGTTTTAAACAATCATGATTCATGATGATGTGTAGTTTGAATAAAAACAGTGTGAGGCGTAAACCGAAAATACCGTCCTGCTCATATTTTCTTTTTTCTTTCGATGATGTGAAGGGGATTTTGAAAGAGCATCAGTGGACGAATCCCTTGCGTAGTTTTTATGAGGGGGTGGGTGGGCAGCGAGCGACTGTAATTTTCCTTTGCTCCCTTCTTGCTTTGAAAATCGATGAAAGATGCTTGCATTTCCCTTAAAACTAACTTTCTCCAAACCAAGTACTAGTTTTTTTTGGCGTTACTTTCTAGCTTTATACTGGCAATGTCGGGTTTAAGTGGGAAGTAAAAGATGGTTTGGTGTTACTTGCGTATGCGTAGCAGTCTCGGCGTTCCGCCATTATATCAAGTAAATAATTTATTTGGAATTAGAATTGATGCAAACTGCAAAAAAAAAATGAAAAATTAGACTAAGGATATAACGTTAGCTTTAAAGTGATTCTACACAGAGGTAAAAGTTTCACAATAAAAGCTGTCTATTTATTTACGTACGAACAAATATTCAGAAAGAAACTGTTATATTTTACGTGTCGATCGATGGACGCATCCGGAAAAAATAATTTGATATGACTAAACATTTTTTTGTGATACTCGTAGTTGGAGTTTGGAGTAGTCATAATATGCATTATAATACACAAATGTTTAGTCAGAGAAGAAGATAACCTGCCTGGCCTTACCTTGTTGGTAAACGTTTCTCTCAGTCAGAGACAAGTTTACTGATGACTTGTACTTAATCTCAGTCTCACAAATCCTACATTGCTAACCCAGATACATTGCAAAATTTGCGATGCACATATCTTGAACTAACAGCCCACTGTTGAAAGTTTACTGGCTATATAAAAAAGTCGAAATGAGGGGAAGGACGCCTCCATGATTGAACCAGTTAGATAAAAGTTTATCGTTCTAATTGAAATGAAGCCATCATGCAGGATTGCGTTGTAGTGAAGTAAAGCAAGTAGAATAAGATTCGGAGTAAGATACTGTTTGCACTAGGTTGCATTAGTATTCTTGAAATTTTGGCTGACACTCTCTACTAAATCCGGTTTTTAGGTCCCCTTCTTATTCTCGTCATTCATGATGAATTTCTTACAATGATACTAGTACTAGTAATACAATAAAGAAAGAGGCAAGCGACAATTCTGACTTTGCTACAGTTTGTGTTCCTCTGCATATGAACACTAGACTGTTTTCTGTAAGAACTATTGTCCTTATATTCTTTTATACAAATACCAAACTAGCTAAACTACAAAGCAAAACCCGGCTTTCATGTTTCAGATTATCCGCTACGTTGTGTTATTTCCGCAACCAGACAGACTTCAGACTTTACCTTTCCCTAGACATGATAGACATGCTGATGAAGGCAACGCAGAATGAAACCTAAGGATAAACTATGAGAGGGTTATTGTGTTGTGTAGCTAAAAACTATAATGTCTAACTGAAATCTCGTGGCTTGAGATACAAATTGGTGGTATTAATATAAATGGATCTTGTGTAGCTAGAAAATCCATTTGGTATTTTGTAATTTGAAACGTTCCTGCTAGTAGGGGATATATATACACGGGACTGACAAAAAGTCTCGGGACGATTATTTGTCAAATGGAAATTGTTCGAGAAGAATTAAGAATATATGACAAGTTTGAGATATGGCGACAAGTTCGGTTGACCTATGATTTTGACCTAGTTCGCTTACCGATTTGGCTCAAAACACCCGATTTACAATAGGCCCTAGATAATCAGTGCGGATGCAATGCTTATTCCAAATCGGATGGAACGTGGAAATACTATACGGTTCGGATAAGCAAATATACGTTACGGAACAGATATTTTAGCACCCCCTTCCCATATCCCCTCGTCTTGTTTTATTAATGCACTACCATAGTCAAACTACATAAAAATAAATTGTAATGAATGGTTTGAGCAGGCGAAGGGAGATTGCAATGAGTTAACTTCCGTAAAATGAAAGGCAAAATATTCTGGCAATTTTAATGAAGTGAAGGAAATACATTTCGCTTCATTCATAGAAATATTTGAGAATTTGCAGGTCGTGGCAGGTATATGCTTTCATTATGTCCACATACCAAACATGTTATGTAAAACATGAGCGCAATCAAGAACAAAATTACAGTTCCGCATTTGTGCGATTTAAAGTGGCATATGGTACTTAAAACTGTCGTTTAAATTGAATATATGACGTTGCCTTATCTATATCGCTTCATAAATTTTCAGTTAATGGTGAAATAAAAATTGTTGCGAATGCAATTTACACGTAGGGTGCAATTGGTGCAAAATAAATACATGCTGTAACATAAAACTAGTTATTCAAACGTTTCAATCAAACTAGAACACTGAAATCTTGCTACGAGATGGCTTGACACTACCCAACTAAAAGAATCTATCGTTCGTTAGTTGGAAGGAGGTTTAATTTGATAGGAAACGGACAACAAAGATGCCTCGGTTAATCTGAAAATGCAATTACCGTGTATTTTTCATGTGGAAAACAGACTGTGATTGGCAGTCAAACGTACGTAGACGCAGGAGGTTCAGTTGCAAAGTAGAAAAGTAGTTAGCTTAGGGCATGTTGTGTTGTGTGATTGTGTGTTTATGGGTTTGCGCAAAAACGCAATGGATTATAAACCATCCCTCGAAATGTGCGAAATGGACTAAAATTGTTATTTTGTTATTCGTAATTAGTAAATTAAACCTGAGTTTGAGGTCAACGTGTTGCTAAAATTAGCAATGAAAAGTGATGCAAACGATCGTATGTTGTATACACCTATTCCCATCCCAAAACGTTTTATAGTCACCAGTTATTAACACTAAAAAATCGTTTTTGCTTATGTATCGCTTTGTACTGCTAATTTTTAAAAGAATTGAACGGAGACGCGTCATGTTTCTCCCAAAACTCAATCTCTCCAACCCGAACCTCCTTTGTCATCTGAGACAAATAGACAAATTAGAATAACTACTTGGCATGGCTGTCCTCGACCTAACAAGCATATTATTTCAACTATGCCTGCGTACTGTCTATTAATCATGAATGGGGATGCCAACTGCAGGCATTTCGATTCCATACGGTTTCTAAAAGGTTTCTACAAAAGATCGATCCTTCCCTTTGGACAATTTCCCAAAGTTCAACCAAGTGGGGAAGAGAGACCCTTTCAATTACCAAAATGAAATTCATGTCGGAAGTGGAAAGTGTATTTTTGTGGTGTCGTCGTCGTTCATCGTGGTATGTTTATCGTGGCGAATGGAGGAATATTACCAAGTTCGTGATCATGCTGAGCAACTTCACGCTGATTACGCTTCCTCTTGTAGGTACACCGACTTTCTTTTCTCTCTCTACGACATCTTATAATTCACCAAGTAGCATTCCTAGCTGGCCTAATGGGGATGGAATGCGTTACGGTTGCTCAAGAATGAAACATCTTCAGCGATGTTCCTCTTGATGGATCGTTGAAGCTAGCAGATCGACACAGGCATTTGATTGAGTAAAAGTTGGAGAGACATGTTGGCGGAAGGTACGCCTCGGTGCGGCGTACACATAGGGTACTTCACCAAACTTGATGTCGTTATACGTACTATATATTGCATATGTACAGGGTTAGTCAATGAAATTCGACATACATGAGAAAATGAATGTGGGGAATTCAGTTAGTAAACAAGTAACGTAATAACAACCAAAATTTCCCGTACGGGCACATCTTATTTTGTTTTAATCTTATAAAATACAATTCGTAGATGATTCAAACTACAGAGTAAAAACTTTTGCTGTACTGTTGAAAATTCGGAAAGGTAATCGGGTTTGTATAAAATTCAATTTTGAATTTTTATATACATACCAATTTAATCCTATTTCAGTATCAGGAAATGAACAATTTGTCAACTGAGGTAAAAAAAAGATAGGAAAAAGTTTCAAGTGCTAAACTAATAATATTACAAACACAAAAAATATCTCCAAAAAGTCGCAAGCTCTTGAGCAAAAGGTGAAGAGGAAAAATACGAGGAAAATTTAATGATGTACTTGCCAGCACTGATTGCTGATAGGTATGTAGATTTAGAGTAATACTCGCGTGGGGATATTAAAGATATATATGTATAATAATAAGAAACATAAGTGAATCTGCAAACCATCATTTTTAGATTCTTTCTAACCAAACCCACTGTTTGTCATATTGTTGGCAATTTGACTTGCTGTCTTTCCAGTTTTGCTCTAAGCCGGGTGGTAGTGCTATTTTCAAAGACATCTGTCAGGAATGTAATAATAATGCAATAATATAAAATCTGAGAGTTAGAAAGTGAAAGGAGGGAAGCATAATACTTTGTGAGTAATGCACGATATGTTATCCGTGCCAAGCTGGTGTTCTCGACTTACTACTTGTTCTGCAGCTTAGTTTTGACAATTGGCGTAACCTACAAGTCGTGATGTATGACTAGGCATAAGCAGTTCACACAAACTAGTCCAATGCTTTCATTCAAGACATCATCAGTGACTGGTAGTATGTATTTGAGACTCTTTCAGACGACGTGAGTTCCCCTTTTTATGAGTTCGGATCAACCTAAAAACGGTCCAAAGGTGGCTTTAGGGATTATTAAAAGATCTCTGCTCCCTTCCGTTATTTCCCCCTTGCTTCTGTAAATATGGTTTACTAGTAGCTAACCAATCATTAGTGAATTGTGTGGAAATCCTCCACATCTAGCATCTTTACGAACTCTTTGAATGTTATAATGTTGACGCAGTGTAAGCCCGCAGTATACTCGTGTCATAATAGTAAATGATTCAGCAATAAAACTGACTTCGCTGCGACTTTACTTATGATATGATGATATGGTCGTCGTTTATAGCAAGTCGAGATCTTCCCCAAATCAAATCTGAAATTGGATTATGACTTTTAGTTGCTGGAACACAAAATGCCAGAGCTCAGAATATCCTTAGGTCATTCAAGCAACCAAAACGAGCCGTCATATTGCGTTTCAGAGCAAGTGCGTCATGGGTTCAAAAAATTTAAACTCTCAACACTAACGTATTTTATAATTAACTTAGTGTAGTATATATTGTAAGCATAAGTTTCATATACTTTGAGAATTCGAGTTATAAGGCGAGTCCATTGTCATTGGATTAGGAAATCTTGATATTCTGCATGTTATCTTGGTACAACAGTTACAAAGGTTTATGGTTTATGGAATGAAAATGAAACCCTGCCTGCTTTGTATGAAAGAGCTAAAACTCACGATCAGTACATTTCACTTATACGCTTGAATTGGTAGACTAGGAAGAATTTCAGGATACAGTTTTATAAAATAAGAGACCATACTTCATTCATCCGAATTCCGGTTTTCGCCAAGATCCGGTATCTTTATTTTAAGTTCCACACATAAGGCATGCATGTTAAAAATTTGATTTAAATTCCTCTTTGTAATTATTGCCATAATTTTGCCTCCTACAGACATTTTCATTAATACTTCGCCTGGCGAGTTTGGACGCAAAACCCAAACTACACTGGCCAACCTACTCTACTTTTCATTTCCTCGAAATTCCTAAAGCAAGCCACAAACACATGTAACACCTCTAAATCTCACTGGTATTTATTCGATTTCTATGCATAAAAATATAAATAATAACGAGGTAAAGATAAACATCTATGTATGATCCATGCTTCCGTGGTTTGATTTTCACTCAAGATCAACTATCTTAAATATCCTGAAATCTTATAGATACTTTTTGCTATGCCATGTGTTTTCGTGATTGTTATTCATGTTTTAGCACATATCGTGCTCCTCCGCTCCGTGGTTGCTTGGAACGTTGGAACTTGGAACATTCTTGTATGATATATTTACATGTATGTAATATATTTAGCGTGGTTGATTGCAAATTTGGTTTATGCTTGGTCTTCGCCCCATCCGCGCTTCCACTTCACACTCTTTACTCGTAATAACCAAACGCTTCTCTCAATCTTTCACCAAGCTTGTCTTACGTCTTGGGAAAGTTGACAGCTCAAATTGCTCACTTGTGGGTTGTAGATGAAATCCAGCTGTCTGTCGGTTGATTTCCTGAATGTCTGTCTGTACTCTGCACCTAAATGGTGCTAGCACGGGCATGTTTTCCATATGTGCGTAGGCCGTTCTGCATGTAAGTGAGAAAAATGACTTTAATGACGATGAAGCTGTGAAAGATAAGTTTCCAAAAAGATGTGGGGTTCTTGTAACTTTATAGAGTGTTTTATGGAAGTGTTAGACACTTAAGTTTGGGAAATTAGTGGTAGATGCTTTAAAAAAAAACATTTCAAGATACATCATGCCTTTCAAGCTCTTGTCCACAGGTACAAATAAATACCAAAAAAAATAAATTGAAAATGTAACAGACGGAAACCACGGCTTTCATCGACTACAGCCCATCAGCCCACATATAAATTGCATTAAACTTCATAAAATGCCTACGCTTCATCCACAAATGCCCGCACCTAAGACTGTTAACGAAGTCACGATGTGCACATGGAGTAATGCACGGAAACCATCTGGAATGACGGAAGTCAAAGTTATTGTTACACTAAATTCCAGGCTTTCGCCAAATCCATTTCATGTTTTCCTTGCTGTGCTGCTGGATGGAATACAATAATAATACACTATAACCATGTACTTGTGCAACCTTTCAATGTCCTTGATTTTCACTAATGTGAGTCGTAAAGTTGGAAAAAAAATTACATAGTTACTTTTTCTGGAATTTCCTTCTGCTCTGACCCTGACCACTTCTGTGTATAGCAGAGCAGACCTTTGTTGCATCGTTTCATGAAACGAACCTTAAGGAATATATATCTCGTACAAAAGTAATACTACAAACAGGTTACATTCCGCAAAGTATGTAGCGAAGCGATCAACAACGATTACTGTTGGAAAAGCAGGCGGGAGTGAAAATGGAGTTACGCGTTGCACATACACTCTTTCCTGGAAAAAAGTGTACTTTTGCAATTTATGCTTTTGCTGTATCAAAAGTTATTACTTGGGTGTTGGGGCAAGATTATGTTGCTGATTTGAGCCGCCCCAAATGCTATCGCCGTCGTATATTTTGAAACGGTAAAAACTTGTTCTTTACTTACATTAGTCTATACTTACTTTTTATAGCTAAGCAAAGTCATGTAATCAGATAATACTGAATTCTAGTCATATTACGGCGGTATTTCCACACGAGTCTTTTTAGTCGCATTCTCTCACCTTTCCCTACCCACCAACCAACACATATTCGCTTAACTTCCAGCGACATTGTAGAATTCCCTTGGGTCTTGGCACTGCCGCACACTGAATGTTCTATATAAACCACCCACAAAGAAAAAAGAATGACCATGCAATGTAAAACTGAAAGGTTGCAGCATAAATCGGAAAATGAAGCATTCCATAAAATAGGGGACGAACGGGAACGTCAAAACTGATGATGGCCTTATTCTGAGTAGGTCATAAAATCTAGCAAACTTTAGGTAGAGAGGACTGGGGTGATGTCGAATACGCATACGTATAAAAATGGGGCATGTGGACGTCAAGTTGTTAAGCATATTATACCAAAATATGCTATAGGCTAATATCACATTCTATTTTGCACTTGAGTTCTTTCTCTTTTGACGTTGCTAGTTGCTGTGCCACGTTCTCACAACTTGGTAGTCTTACATAATATTATACACACAGCCATCTTAATGCAATTAGGTGTTTCTGTCTTTACATGTTATCCACTTATCCTCCTTTTTGGTACATTGGCTTGATTTTTCCGTGGTAAGGAAGATCTGGAATCTGCTCACTCCATTATTCTTCATACAAGATCAAGCATCGCAACATCTCAAGTACAGCATTTGTGTTTTGATACTTTCCCTTGTTAGAGCCAGTAAATACCTGTGAATAAAGAAGAACCGAGTGGACCACTGTGGACGAGAATGCGAATAATTATATGGTTTCACTACAAGGAAGCTATTATGCTTATGATTTATCACAGTCACTAATTTTTGGCATCTTCCACCATCCTACATTTATTATTTACGTGTTTATCAGGCATCCAGTAGTGCTACATTCTGATACTCGGCTAAGACGCAGTGTTGTATCAGATTAATGAACTAATGAGACAAAATAATAGCACATAGGGAATGCATGCCAAAAATCAATGAGATCCCATTTATGTGTCCCATATCGGATCACTCTTCTCCCTCCAGTCGATACAATTATTATAGCAAAAGTGGAATGAAGAAAGAGAAAGTTACATGAGAATGGCATTGTCTAGCCGTGGTTCATTAGCTGAGCATAGTGGTATCGGGGTTTGTTTCGAGTTAATTCGCTTCTCTGTAAGAAACTTAACTGATTGGGGTCTTTGTGAAGGCATGTCAGGACGAGATGACTACATAGTCCCAAGCAAAGCGGATTTTGTTTAAAGGAATATACTGCAAACTAATTGTAAGTGCGTATGTGTCACAGCACATTAACGTAATTCGATATCCTCATAAGTTAACATCGAGTGACAGGTTTATCCAGCAATGTCAAAATATCTAATGTATGTATCCACTTAGGTATATTTCTCTCGGCTATACCAATGTATGGTATACTTCTACTTAGCCATGTAATATGCAGAATTAAGTTGTAGACCTAATAAAGCTCATTCTGGATTACGTCTTACAAAGATTGTAAATAAAAAATACGAATCATGAGTTTAAGAGCATGTATAGTCAACTATTTTCCTTTTGCTTGTACCTTTTAGTATCAAAAGGGTAAGCAGTACAAAATATAAACCCAGTGGAGAGTATGTCGTTCTCCTTTATACTTATACTGTCCCCCTGTCCAATATCCATTCTACAATTGTGTGAATCTGTGCACAATATAGGTAACCCGTTTTACATTACTCGATGGTATAAATGTGCAATTATATAGTAGTGCTATCACATCGCGCAAATGCACATGTATCGTATTTATGTCCTTCGTAAACACATGTATGGTTAGTTTTAAGTAACTTAAAATTAGCAAATAATAAAGAATTGCAAAACTACGTCAACTGAAAATTACCTTTTTGAACCTGATTCAGGCAAAGATTTGTAGTGTGGACACTATCATGTAATGAGAATACTAAACGCAACTACAACAAAAAATATCTTTGATAAAATGACTACAAGTATGCAAGGGTTGCATATAAATTTATAAAGGGCAACACGATATGTCTGGATGGAGCTGATTGTGACATCACTGTCTTCATAAATCTCAAGTGATTCAAAGATATTCTAATATAAGCTTATTACTTGGTAAGAATAGAAGATACCGTGAGTTTTAGACATAAAATGGACGGTTTATCAGCAAACAGAATTGCGTACATCAAGATTGCGAATTTGGTAAAATCAGTACTTTAACGATTATCTTTGAATAGTGCGATGCTGAAGTTTATAATTCCGTCTCCCTCTCCCATTGTTTTATATGTAGATACTCCACATTGAGGCAATTGACTTTGCAGGAAATTCCTACAATAGCAACTATACCAGCGAAGTGACATATCTGTACATGCTGCTAACTGGTTTCGTTGTCTCATTTTTGTGGATGTTTATGATTATAAGCGGTTGTTTATCTGCAGATGCATCTCGAACTTATGTAAGTCACATGTGTAATTGAATAAAAGCGTAAAATCTGTTTCATATGTTTACACAAATTTCATTTCGTGTAAAGGATGGTATATATCATTTCGTGGCGTTCTTTACTTATTTGGTGGTATTAATAATGTACGTGATCGCCGTTCACAACGAGGGAAATGATCGTTTTGGCCAAAAGCTCTTGGCGTCTGTAAGATTTCCTTATACCCAGTCATTATTTACCCATTTTCAATAAAAGTTCAATGCGTTCAATAAAAGCTATAATTTCCTGCTTGTACAGGTATATGGAAGTTTGATAACCCTATTACACGGCGTAGGTTGCTGCTTCCTTTGTGGTTAGCTTGCATTTTGCAACACCGGTTTACCTTAATGGACTCCGTTTCCAGATTACTTTCCCTTTATTTGAGTGAATTTGCGGGATGGCTGCTTGGATGAACGCCAGAATAAAGGAAATGGGTTGAACGTGCTTGATAGCCATATTTGTACAGAACTGTTTCACATATTTCCGAATTGGGGAGCAGCAGTTTCACCACACCATCGTAAAGATTTTTTTTATACAACTACAATCTGATATGGATCATTCCAATGTTGAACTGTGAATGTTCTACTACAATTCTTTACTCAATACTTTATTATATTCATTCTGTATGTACTACTAATGCTCCTTTACTGTCAAATTCAATTCTGTATTTTATTCCATATTTGTAGCTAAGATAAATATCAGTTTATCTACAGGTTTTGATTTTACTTTATAGCTTCTGCACAGGGTCATTTAATCAGTTATTAATATCAATGTCTTGATGAATAAACTACGTTAGCTTAAGTCCATACGTTTAAACGTGCATGTGCAAATACAGTCATACATCTTCAAATTTTTTCGCAAAATATCAAGAACGATGTTGGTAATTTTTTTTTTTCAGTTTGAATGGCATGACTAAAGTTGAATGGAGTTTTGGTGGTTCTGACCAGGACATACCCTTTAATTACTCATGTTAATCTCAAAGCCACGACGTAGGTACACAATCCCGTTTTTGAACGCCTTCGTGTACTCTACATGCCAGCCGGGAGGCTGAAAACCACACAAAATGTGACTTTCGGTATACAGGAAAACCCACAATTGTTGAAAGGCGAGGGCATGCATCTACATATGTCGTTTTCTTATATATCACCACATCGCCAGGAGGTGTATAACCCTATGAAAATTGCCAGCATAAATGTAGTTCATGTCAAGGTAATGCAGAAAGTTTACTTAAAGTAGATTTTAAGTAGTTGCAATGTTTCTAGATATCTATACATGAAATCTAGTCTGTTTTCAGTAAGAAAATATCATCAGTTTGTAGTTGCCCGCAGTTGAAACTTTTATATACACGATCTATAGTGAAGTGGTCAGAGTACATTCGCGTGATTTGGTGAAAGTAACGAAATTATGCAGTGGTGGAGTCGGTGTCTTGAAGAGATTGCCAGTCTTAATTACTACTCGGTGGTCATTGAAAGCGGGCCAAAATCTCATACTTAAAATAGGCCAAACACACAACTACACACCTTCCGTTAGCGGAAGCCCCATATGGGTTCCAACGCGCCTCCTGAGTTAGTTTGCGTGTCGGAATTGCGCAAGAATTAAGAGTTGAGCAGAAATGTGCGGTTGGAGGGGCATTTGTACCCACACTACCCACAATCGTTTGATACAGGTGTTGACCCTCATAAAAATTTTCATCCAATGAATAGCCAGTGTATGAAGTTCTGAATAAAGTTTTTACTTTAGTCTACATGCAAACGGGAAACTAGCCATTCGTACTCTTATATTATTAATATCACAGGGATTATGCATTAAAACAAACTTTTTATGTATTGCGAAATGGCTTCTCGGTGAACCTAAAGTACACCAAATACTTTACAATAATTTGATCTGCAATTGTAAACAGCGTATTCATTATAGTTGACACTGTAACTCATTGACATTTTACGGTCTGCGTTTGCCACAGTATTCCCGGAAGGCATGTAACTACCATGGAACTTTTTCCCACTCGAGTTGTCACTGCCACTGGGACAATATCGACCTATAGCTTTAGCACTGTCGTAACCTGGTGGAGCTACATCTGCCATGTACATAGGATCTCGGCATGGATAAACAGTCCCGAGGGCGACATCACACAGAAGAACACATCCAGATTTGCCCTTCCTCGGAGACTGATCTGAATGACAATACGTGGCACTTTTTGATATTCTGTCTGCAAAATATATTCCTCTTCCTAGCAGAAGTCGTGCACTTGATTTTGTTTTCGGGACTGTTAATCCTGTTCGTAGGATAGGAAATATGTTGGACTCATTTGTTCCGTGCCACAGCATCATGCGTGAATTGTGTCGATCGAACCACCGGGATTGACTTCTGGTGAAATCTTTGGCCGCATGATGGAGAGAGATTCTAATGATTTCTATAACTTCAAGTCCAAAGCTTTTGTGGGCTTGGCCGTTATTTATGTATTCTAGAATAGGAGCGTAGTCCGAACTAACGGTTGTGAGTCTTTGCGCAACACTCAAATATTTCTTCAGGGTTTCCGGTGAAATATTGAGAAGACTTTGGAGGAACGGGATGGCATCATGACAATTAATATGACTTATGGATTTTAGTATCGCAGATCTTCGTTTACTGTCCGGGGACTTTTTCTAGGGAGAAAATATGGTATTTTGAAATATTAAGATCAGAATATCGTTTTGTATAGTATGTACCCATGTCCTACCTTAACTAAATCCTGTGATACAGCGCGAGCGTGTGAAGGTCCTGGTGCGGATTTTTCCAAGTGTGCCGTTATGCTAATTCTGTAATTTTCTGCGACTCTGGACTGATTTTTAGGGGCTCGCTGTGCTGTGCTAAGCTGTGGTTGTTGAAGTTGAGACTCTAACCTTGTATTCTATAAGCAATATATAGTATTTGAGAGGGCTTAACTTACATACTAAACAACTTTGTTACTTCTGTCGCGCAGGCCTGGTCTCGTCTCCAATAAATATGTATAGCAGGTTTCTGAGAATGTACTTTACCTGTGCACCCCTGGTAGTTTGGCGTTGTATACTATTGGTAGCATTGGTGGATGATCTGGATGATGATGATTGAAATGTTTGGTAATTATAACCGCCCTGCAAAATTCGGGATGCGTAGGTCCAGGTTGTTGTACCTGTGTTTACACTTGTTGGGCTAGAATCCTACAATTGAAAACCACTCTTACAATATTAATTCCTTCAAATACTAAGTAAAAATAACTGACCTGCTTTGCCTTCAAGAAACTTAGCCATTTCGGGAGCTCTGTTTTCGTCGTTGGCTGCAATGAAAGTAAGTAAGGTTCCTGGTTTTGGGGCCTTCTTGCCATATAATGGCTAACAAGGCTGCCATCAGAAGGTTGCAGTTTTGCTAGTTCGTTGCCCATTGGAACACATTAGGCTTAAAGCTGTAAAATGAGAGCAGTGATGATGTGGGTTTGTTCTAAATCACCGACTAATCACATCACAAAAAAAGATGCGGGTTTAACGAATGCAACTAGCATAAAATATAAGTTGTATAAATAAACAGATAATTGAGACAATTAATGCATTTGGATTTTTAAAATGTCTCAAAATTGTAAATTTCACATTGAACTGGTTTGGCATATCAAATATTCCCTCTGCTCCTTTGACGCAAGTTTTATTTATAATTTTAGTAAGGCCACTGAATTAATTAGCACAGAATAAGATTTGATTCATTCTATTGTCCTTCAACTGGTCAATAAGATTTGCTGCGGGTATGTATATCTTCATGTTCCGACACATACCATTACCGACCATGTCATGTATATCTATAACATGCCCATGCCTTATAGAATAAGATCACGACATTGCCCATGCCATATTGTCCTTATGCCCTCATGTTTTACTTTTTCTTGTGTGAAGATGAAGATGCTTATAGCTGTGGTATTAATTTTACCTCATGATTTTAGCAAGGAATTTATAGGCAACATAAAGTTTTGTCCATTTCCAACTTTCCAAATGCCTGTATAATGCAAAAAGTTATAAAATGTGTATGGTCTACTATATCCTGTCTTGTTGACGCTGCGCCAGTGCATATTGTGGTAAAAGTCATCCTCAGATTTCCTTTTCCTATCATCCCATGAGCCATGTCGTGCTATAAGCCATAAATGTAGTGACACTCCCATTTGTACTCACTTATCGTTAACTACATGACTGTTAACCTCATCTTTATCCATTCATTCATACACATGTTGGATAAATTCAACCTCGTGCAAATTCATTCAAGTCCAAAATGCGCAATATGCGGCGGCGACATATAGAGTATCACCAACTCTGAAATTTCATCAGCTAGAATTATGCATAACATTAAAGACTCTTCTTTTGAGTTTAACATAAATGGGGGATTTCATAGCCTTTACGCATGTAGGCGGATTTCATGGCGCCCTTTCTATTTCAAAGGAAAACTCCATTTCACACTGAACGTTGAAGTTATCTTGCTAAAACAACACAAAGAACTTTATTCGCGTTCAAACTCCCACTAATTAATGTTTCTTTCGTCAATACAAAAGGTGGGGAACTATGCACAATTTCCTGTATTGCGAATAATTTATGAATTCTTATATATGGGAAGAATGATAGCATGAGGCAACGGGTAGTTTGCTTGGTAAATTGTTAATGAGACATATGCGGTGGGATCTGGAAAGAAGTAAAATGACTACCAGAGTACCTACCTAGTTTGGCTGGAGTAGGATATTACGACATTGGTAACGTAATAAATGCAATACATTTGTATTGTGTATTCTGCTGACATAGAACCATTACCAACTTGCTCATTGCTCGTATTCTGTTCTTCAAGTACCACTTCCTTTGTTAAACCAGCATGAATGAACATTTCACGGTTAAAATAACCCATATATCATAACAGCTCGTCATGTTTACGGGCATGGAAAAAATGTTTACGGATATTATACCCCCATCTAAATTCAGAATGATGACTGCCTGGTACCGAGATTGATGATGAGGGATTGAGATGAGGGTTCTCGATGATTGTTGACAAGTCACTTTAACGTAGACTCTCATTGAAATTCATCCATACGCAAACTTGGGGAGAATGAATATTCGCTATTCGCACACTGACGATGACGACGACTAGTTCCGCTGGGTTATACCAATACCATGTGCTGCTATGCCATAAGCATGTATTCATCACTTCACTTGCCAAGATTTCCCCATGGAATTCCTTTCCATCTTTCTAGCGGAAGAGACCATTGCTATATTCGTATGTCGTGAGACTATTTCCTTTCAACGGAGAGCATAACGACTTCCTGAAATATTATAATGCTGTAGTCTAAATTCTGTGCCGTGGAGATGCATATCCCTACGTGTTCAGTGTCAGAGCAAAAGGTTTTGGATACGTGACATGACAGCTAAAGGTTGATCGTGATATATGTAAATAAATTGGCTTCATGCAGAATTGACTGAAAGACAACAATATACACTTTGGCATGAGATCGGAGCTATTGACAAAATGTACCCAACGCAGCAACTTATTAAAACCCGAGGCACAGCCCATTTGTATTATTTTGCTGCTGTCATAAGAGTACTCAGTTCTACATTAGCCGCTTTATCAAAAGAAAAGATCAGTTCATGATTAAATTAGACGGAGCGGATAGTATCCGGTCTAAAATAAGCCCTTCGATGGCTCCACGGGATTCATTTCATAATTTTTGGAGCATCTTGCTAAAATGAGATTTGAAATATGAAGCAGCAGCACAAACTATATAGTATTAGCAGTTTAGTAATAGTTTTTCCAAAAATATTACGCTATTAAAAATATATACGTTTAGCTAAAATATCTTTAAACTAACGACTATCTAATGACCGAACGGTATTCTCCATTTTGGATTCTCATTACATGAACTGAATTAAAAAACTTTATATCCAGTTCTGCCCGTTTCCTACATTTATATTTCCGCCCATTCCGATCTGATAAGAAGTCTCTATTTGTAGCGTTTGCGTGAGAACAAGTTGGTCCTAAACCCAAACCGCAAATTCCCTGTAACTATCTTTTTCCCAGCCCATCCCATACTCACCAGAACACCTTTCTGTGTAATATCCTTTTCGTTCAATTACTTATTTAGTTTATATATCTTTAATGACTCTTGAAGACAGGTAGAAAAGCATTCTTGTATTATCACATTATCATTGTTGAAGATCTATTCCCTTGGAAGGTAATTTACCCACTTACCTTTTAATACTTGTACAATTCTTGGAATAAAGCGACTTGCACAAGCCGTGGCCAACTCTGTTCTCAATCGAGTCGTCGACCGTCGGCCATGTTCAGCCTCACTAAAATCCTTTATGCCTCACTATCAGGGAAGAAGGATGTGCAATTTTAGGGCATTTCCCTCGGAAGAAATTGGTTCCATCAAGACTACGCATATGTGCTTGATCCAACCTACTTTACGTTCATCAACAAAGGCGGGGAAATGAGCCCGAGAAAACAGAATTTTCTTGGTTTTCACTCCAAATGGTCATTATCTCGGACAGTCACATTAAAGGAAATGTAGCTTTCGGCAGAATTGCTTAGCGTTGAATGTTTCTAAATAGCTGTTTGATTGCTTTTCATGGATAATTACACCTACTAATAACTGAATAACACATACATATAAGGAAATATTTTATGAAAAACACTCCTTCCAAATGTGATCTTAGCCTAGCAAAGCTTCAAACAAGGAAGTTTACTACCGCTACTAAAAATACGGTACTAAAGTCGGCTCATCCTATAATTTAGGACAAGAAACGCATTTGTTTGCTTTGCTACGTCTCGTATGTTTTGTCGAGGGTAATTTTATTCGTGCTTTCCTGCAAGATGGGGCCTTCTCAAATATTTATTCATTGACTATAGGGAGCCATCGATCATCACTGGGCCGTGCGCCTGTGAAACATTTTTATACAGGGTTTATGATGCAATACATGATACACGCGGCTTCCTTTTCTCACCTCTAAAAAGGAAACCAATATTCGAGGAGAAAGTACATATTTATCGTGAAAGTTTACAAGATATATAAAAACTTTCCCTTGTTAAATTCCCATACTATTGGGTATTACTTGGGATACACACTACTCACATCTATGAATGATGACTAACGTCTTTGTTGTGACTTCATTTTCAAAGCACGTTCTGTAAACAAATTGCTTGTGTGTACCATCACTGCATAATAGTTTTGATAGTAGCTTTCTGACTAATGGGCTCATACAATGTGTGAAGTGTACGAATCAAGTGTGCTACAAGTTACATTATGTACAACAGCTCATTTCTTTTTAATATATTTTCCCCACATTTACGTCGTCCTAGGGTTACTTGACTCGAAGCATGTGAGTAAAAATGCTCCTTCTGAAATTCTGACAGTGAGTACACATCCCATTATATTTTTCCTGGTATTTTTGCCTCTCCCGAAAGTATTACAAAAATAGCTGGGGAAATTTCAGTCCCGGCGATATGTTACGGAGTTATATATAGTTGAGGAAAGTAGAACTTCACGAGAGAAGAGAAAGCATCACATCACATCACGTTGGATGCAGATACCAACCATAATGCATTAAATATTTGTGTGTGTAGTGTGTATGTGTGTGTGTCTGTGTGAGTACTACAACAAGTCTGAGAATATGGATTGAAGGAGAGGAGAGATACAATTTTAGGCTGAATGTGATACGTAATGGAGTATTATATATACGTATTCAAGTATTATGATGTGGCTACTTTTGCACACAAAAGGTAATAGTGTAATTTCCTTTTTCGCATGTAAGAACACACAAAAGTATGTACATGTGCATGGTTTTGTACTTCACTGCCTGTTCTTTTTTTTTGCGTTCATGGTTTCCGTTCATTTTCTATGCGTATCAGTCCAAATCCCGTTATTCCGGTATCCGGTACATGGAAGGTACCATCTATCTCCAGTAATAACCATAGGACAATTGTAAAAATTACTCATGCTGACCGAGTTCGACACGGGGAATCCGAATTTGATTATCTTACGTCGGAATGGGCACTCTCCTCCGCCCGGCTGGGCACTCCTGGCAGCAGTGTTCAGAAACGCAAATCCATCATATAACTGTATAAAATTATGGAAATCATGAAAAGATAAGTGGGCCAAGTGAGGGTCCTTCGGTCTAAGAATTCAAAGATAGCAACAATAACAAC
The DNA here is from genome assembly GCA_036850665.1 of Dicranocentrus wangi. Taxonomy (NCBI): domain Eukaryota; kingdom Metazoa; phylum Arthropoda; class Collembola; order Entomobryomorpha; family Entomobryidae; genus Dicranocentrus; species Dicranocentrus wangi. The sequence continues at coordinate 18,830 of JAANSN010000237.1, forward strand.
GACAACGATACCAACAAAACCAAACGATATTCAAATGTGCCTGGTGTGCTATTATCTGGAAAAACCGGTTTTAGACATATGACACGACTGTATTCCCGCATACAATGTTGCACAAAAGCACAGCCGCCATTCTGACCGAAGTGAGTACAAATTTCATTTTTACATTTTGATGGTGCCATTTCATAAATGGGCAAAGACGATTGTGTCAATAGAAATGCATTAGATTTCTCTCACGGCACGGTACGAAACGTTTGTAGGTCCAAACTATTTATGATTGTCCCAGTATGTCTATCTATCGGCGCTTGCTTTTAGATCAAGACCACAAAGACCATGTATTCCAAAGACAAAAAAAGTTATTTGAAGGTTACAAATGTCCATTCATTTTTTCTTCTGAAATTGTCGGACATTCGGTGGCACAAGAATTTATTTGACTACACCTCGGAAGTTGCCGGTGTGACATTTTCTCATATTCAACGGCCGTTAAGCCACACCTAAGTCTATCCATCATGCATTTCCATTTTTCGTAATAGTACAGTATGTTGTCATTTATTTATGTTTACCAGTACAATTTTTTATACCCATTATTTTGGGACGAGCACGAGTTTGGATTGTAATCCTTCAACTGCAACAATATCTCTCAGTTGGATACGGTCTACTGGACACTGAATTAGGTTTGATAAATGGGCACGAGTCCCGGACAAGGGGATAAGTTGCAGGGGGAATAGGTCATGTAATTGTCAGAAGTTTTTTTATGTCTCTCTTAACTTTTCAGACGGCGCCTCTTTGATAGGACAAGTTCTAACTTTTGGCAAATACACGTTAGATTTTGTTCATCATCCTTTGTGGTCATTTTGAATTTCGGCAGTGGGACTATCTTTTGTATATAATATTATATTGATTATTTCGTATGATTTTATGATACAGTACAGACTGGTTGCCGGTTGCAAAACTCGTGGTCGGTTTAGTGCAAACGTCCCCTACGATGTCACGTCATAACTCGTAACATATTGAACACCTCGTCCTTACGCCGTTGTAGGTATAATTCCTGCAGACTTCGTATTAAATTATTTTTTTGATTGCTTAATTGGATTACGGGGGCACGGCACATAGAACGTCGTATTAAATTCTAAATTGATATACACGATCGCTTTTGAATTTGAGTACTATTAAGTTTGGGTTGTTCGTTTGTCCGAAAACTGGACACTCGTAAAAACGAACCGTGGTTAATAGTCACTCATCAACTCTTAATGTTTAATCCTTAAACCACTTTTGCCTCTATTATATTCAGCAAGCCGATCGTCGTATTATGTTAAACCCGTTAAACCTATATACAATATGCATCGTCACAATACAAGTTACCAGGGGCTGGACTGACGTGGGAGTTAAATTCAATACCATTCTAATCATTTTCTCATGCGTATTTTCTTTGTTTCGCATCATTGGACTTTAACCACAAATCCAGCAGAGCGAAAAATATCATACAATCAAAGTACATCTCTTTTAGTGTGACGCGTTTCCTGCTAAAAACTAGAATTTTATGATTTCTTGGAAAAAGGTTTATTGAGCATCGCGAAACCCCAAGAAGTCTGCCAACGCACGCCAGAGAGTCCAACGCTATGTGAAATATAGTCTGTAAACAAATCTGCCAACTCCCAAAAACTTGTGCGGAAAGCGTGGTCCTTGTTGATCCGTCGTAACGTAAATACTTCAGTGTGAGGCTAGCACATACAATATGGTAAACTAGGTCATTTTGGGAGAAAAATCTTTAAAACCCGAACGAAGCAAAGAGGAAATTGCCAGAGCACAGAAACGAAACGATTCATTTCCTTTCAAACCGCAATAGGTATTCCAATGTAATTTTTATTCAGTTTACGGTTCGTTGAGTATTTACAAGAGAGGTTTGAGCCGTACGAGCCAAACCTTTTCATTTATCTTTTCCACGTAGAACATTGCAGAACGTGGGCTTTCTGTCTTATCGTGAATGGTGATCATTGAAAAATAAGAAGGGACAAGTAAAGTGATATTTCCAAACGAAAAGAAAGGGTCGGTCGGTCGTTCGGTATACTTGCCCTTGTTGCATATGTACCTACGCATACAGACCCTCCTCCAAGCAAACTGAAAACCTTTAACATACTCTTCTCAACTGCTGACGATCGGCATGCTTCAAGAGTTTGCTCCGTTGCGCTACGTCAAGGAAGGTTTTAAAATGGAGATATCAATGATAATATCGTTTTCTTAAACATACGTTTTAATGGCATACTACTCCAGAATCCCGATTACGCCTTCCGCTTTGCGGATCTCAGTCCCTACTTGTAATACAATTCAGGAGGAGTATTCAAGAGGAAAAAATTATTGCTAAAGCAGGTATATAGTCTATCAAACAAGTATGTGCATAATGCTACACATATTAGTAATAATGACGTGGTTAGAATGAATAAACACTTCCTTCTTATACAACATAGAATTTTATTATGTTTTGTGTTTAATGTAGCAACTGATCGACCTTATTTTACAAGCCATTCATCTCGGCTGCAAAAACTCTGTCTCGCTTGTACGTACAGCGTACTGCCGTAAATAAAATCGGGAAGAGTGTAACTGACAACTGTATTTTTCGAATTCATTCAGATGTAAACTAGGAACTTTCCGTTGCATCTTGCGGCATATATAGTAAAACAAGTTCAATAAATATCGCTTAACATTTTATTTTTAGCTATTATGGCAAAGTTAGGGTGTCCTCAAGTCTGGTGGTGGCATAACATTTTAAATGCAAGTCCCTCTGCTACCGGCTACCAGGTAGGAGAAAGCAGGATATTATTTCGATGGAATATGCTTTGATTGAAGTATTGTGTATCACTACATGGATCCAGCAGACTCAACACTGGCTAAATATCAAAGACCTTAGGTAAATGTTGGTATAGTCTGTGAGTGGTGGTGACTTTTATGCTTATAGATTTTTATGCTAACCATTAACTGAAAGAAAGCGTAAGGGTGCAGGCGGTGAGGGATTGAATTGATGCTAACGATTTTGCAAATGTGTGAATCCGAGTACAACGTGGTTTATTGCTTGTAATTTATAGTCCTTCTTAGTGACCCTAGTGCATTTACGTATTCCGTATTGCTCATGAAAGTACTGTGAGTTGAATGAAACTAGGCATATTCTCCTGTTGGATGATAGTACTAGGCCACTATTGTTTTCTGACGCAACATTGGTAACATACAACATACAATTGAAGCAAACAGATACAGCAAGCATACCTATATTATGATGAGATAGGATATCAAGAATCTGTGCGACTGTTGCGAGTTGAATTTCTAGCAGGTCGCAACCCATTTTCCGATTCTAGACTACTTTTTTGCGAATCGGTTGTTGTCCCCACCGACTACCGACCCTTAAACATATTTGCATCCTGTATAACACGTAGCATATCGATGCATTTCGAAACTAGGGAATGCTTCTCCCTCGAGTAAATCGTCTAGAAATCGAATGAGTCAATCGAGATGCGATACGTATGTATGATTTTGAGAAACAATGACAAATAGTATTTGTCTCGAATAAATTGTAAAAAGGAAAACGGCTGGGTTGGGAATACATACCCGTGAATATCAAACTGGAAAGAGGAGAATTGAGATTTGTCAGGAGTGCTGCTCTTCTATATTCTTCAGATTGACCGTTTTAACCATTTGTCCTTCGTCTTTTCACTATTTCTTTATTATGCTGCTGTAATGTAAAACGAGGAGGAAAACTTGATACGCCGAGCGCTAAAATATATCACATTACCGCACGTAACACTACACACAAAAGCTTTCTATCATTTAGTAGGTGCAATGCCAAGTTTTTTTTACATCTATTTGGATGCTGATAATAGTTTTTTGGAGACTATTCTCAACAATAAATACACATGGCACGCTGCTCACTATTTGAGTGGAACAGCCAGCAAAACAGCATGGTGCCTATTCAAGTTGGGACACTCGTGAAATACAATACATGTTTCGCGTTTTAAATTTATTGATTGTAGAGAGAAAGTGGAGGATTTTACAGTCTCCACGTGGCTGTCTGTCTGTCTCCAATCCATACTTTTCCTTCCAGTTTAAAAATTCGAGTGGGCTTTGACACACTTTCACACGTTACATTTTAAATTAGTCAATGATACAATTTTATAGCGATTTAAAATACATGGCAATAATTCTACTAAATGAAAGGGTTATGTTGCTAATTTAACAGTTTGAACGCTAAATTATTACGAGCGTCACGTTTCGAGATCGATGTTCCAATATTTTTTGGAATTATTAGCTGATGTGATATTCTTTCTATGGAAGTATTCACAAATTGTTCATGGGCTGAAAAGGCAGCACGGTCATCACCCCGTGTCTTGGTATGTTTTAAGAAATCTAGGCAAATTCAATGAACATTGTCATGAGGAATGGTAGCATCTCGAAATAAACCCCACAATTTTATGTCCATACATCCATTAATGAAATAAAAATGGAATCGAATGTCAAATAGAAGCGTCGTTGCGTCCTCCTTTTTATTACATTTCAATTCAAGTCAGCACATCCGCATTTCATTCATCTCACGCTATTGAATGTTTGAATATAGGTTCTTAAACAGACTTTTATCTTCAAACGAAGCCAAAATATTCGAATAACTTAATAAAATCTAAAACACCATGTTTCAATGATGAAACCGTGATTTGGCAGCACTCTCTCTCTCTCTCTTTCCTTCCTGTCGTCGTTTTTTATACTTGTAGAAGTGTTCAGATTTTTTCAAAAGAATTCTGTACGATTTTCGCTTCAAATATGCAGGTGGCATTGTGGTAAATACTTTGAGAAAGGAACTTTACACACAGCACAACTATTCCTGATCTGGTAGCAAGTATGTACATAGTTTCGTAGTGCCCCAAAACAGTCAAACGGTTCTACATTTTTTTTATCATGAACTCTCCATGATTCTACCAAAAGCATCAACTATGAAGTCAAGTGGGAATCGTTAGTGGCACAAGACAGCTTTAAAACAAGAACGCCACGATTTGATAGCTATGCCTCGCCTTCCCAGTTCAATAAGTCACTTGAAAAAAAACTCCATCCCGAAGTGAAGCATAAAAGTTGGCAGAGAATGATCATATTCCGTTATATCCCTCTGTGCGAATATTGCTTTATACATTTTTAAAAGTTGAACTGAACTGGCCATAAGTTTTAACTCGGTTTTCACATTGCGTTTTTCTAATAGGTCTTGGTCGCACCCGACGCTACAAAAATTATAAGTATCCCATAGAAAAGCGAGTATCAGGGATTCTCTTAAAAAACTCAGCATCAAAAGTTTATATGGCTCATGATCGTAAGAGTTTTCAACAATTCGCCACGGGTGAAAGCAAAGCAGTGGACAGAATTATGGGAAAACTACATATCCATAAACACCTGGCACGAACATTTTTTTTCGGGCGCATTGCATAGGGCAATAAAAAAAGTGGTGATTTATTATGAGTGAGAGAGAGATTGTTTGGAGAGGGATTTCTTGAGAATCCGTTTTTATCTTATTTCTTTCGCAGCATATGCACTGCATACTGCATAAAGGAAAGTTAAGCAGAGTAAAAGATCAAGTCTGCATACATGTCTGTCATGAGAGCATTCTTGTCCAATAATAAAAGATGAAAACGGGGTGTTTTTTTCCTTCTCCGACTTATTCAACCACGATAGAAATGAGCTTCTATTGTGGTGGTGAGCAAGAAAGCGTGAATAAACCCAAACGTGTGGTTCCGGTTTGAAAATTCATGGTGGTTGGTTGTTATTGTTGTCTCATCTTATCTTGTATGTGGGTTCCTACTGTTTTATTTAAAGTTTATCATAACAATATGATCACCCCAGTGGAGAACTACTTACTACTTCATTCTTTAGCGCATATAGACAACAAAGACTGGTTTATTTTTTATTGTTTTATTGTGTGAAACTTGGAACTAGGGCTTGAGCTAAGTTAGCAAAAACTTTTTTGCTATCTTCCATATTAGAGATTATAGAGTGATCAATCGTAAACGTTATATATTCTTCGCTTCATGTTCGTCACATATGGACCAAAAGACTGAATTATTTTGAAGAGATAAAAGAGTGGTGCCAGTCGGGCCAGTAAAATGTCAATAACTCCATTACTGTCCCCAGCACTCGTGGCAGACTCGCAAAATATAAATATATACAGTGGTATTATTATAAAGAAGTGTTATCTGCCTAGCAAAAGAGGTTATGCTATGCTACATATTTTTTTACTCTACTGCGGTGGTGGGATATCGTCATCGTCATCTTCAAACCGAACACTGTGAAGATGGTGATGCACACTTGGTCTCTCCCTTTTCCCTTTCCTTCCATAAAGGGAGTAAGTGCTCTCATTGTTCTCCTCTTTATCAAACGGAATGCCGGCACAAAGAACTGAATCCATTTCGGAACTCGTGGAGATAACTTGTTCAGAGCCGAGCTCATCTTGTTGTACCATAGCTTTTTTCATGTCTATGCCCAAACTCATCCCATTGATATCCCCATTTCTGCATCGTCTACCTAGTGTTCCATCCTCCGAGTCGTCATAAGTATTCAAAAGGTCATCCGCAACAGCCTCACCTCCGGCAACGATGTGCTTGCGTTTCTCATCTGGTGGCGGAATGGAACTTGGACTTGGAGTTATCGTCAATCGAATCCCGCCACCACCAGAAGCCGAATAAGTAGAGAACTTCGTGCTATTATCATCTTGCTCCTCATCCTCATCTTCTGTAATCCCAGAGAGAAAATTGTAGCTGCTATGTTCTCTATTCTGGGCTGATGTTGGTGGATTTACGGAGCCGCTGGAACGGGATTGCATGATCAAATTGGATATCGATTTAGGGACAACAAACTTTTCGAACGAGAGACGTGGTGAGTCCTACATGGAAAGAAAATTTCCTATTTTTCATCGAAAATGTAACGGATTATTATTACTACACTATATACTTGGAATAAATCACGGGTTGCGACACAAAACTAAATTTCTCTGCTTAGACGCTGCTAGTGAGCATCATGTCATGGGAAGAAGATGAGACTTTGGAGGAAAATCTTTTTCGTGTATGTCATCAACTTAGTATGGATAAAAGGATCATTACAATAAATTACCTTTTTAGCGCTACTGCCACCACCAGGAGCTACTCCGAGGGCGAGACAAGGGTCCAAATCTTGTGCACAAGTGTTTAGCCCATCAATAGTGTCCAGAATCTTTTGATTAGTCCACGAAGTTGATCTTGTAGCGCGGCGAAGGTTAAGTGCCAGCGTGGAGTCTGTTGCATCTAGTGAACTGTTTTCATTTAGCGGAGGCAAGTGTAGCGAGGTACGGCTTCCGAGCATGACGAAAGAGCCACGGGTTGTCGCATTTGCTCCACCACAACCACCAACGCCACATTTTTTAGCCGCTCTGGGATGACATTCATTATACCGCATGGAGGAAACCAAAGATGAATTACTATTGCTGCTGCTGTCACTTTGATTTCCTACCTCGTCTACGTGCATCCTTTTATTGTCACGAGCATGTTGACTGATGACGGCCTTAGTGTGACGCCGGTGGTTGGAAGGGATGTCGGTGGAGGTGGAAGCGGGTCCGAGTAATGTTTCGCCTGTAGCGCAAGCAGTGCGATTGTCGACGACGGGTAATGGAGAAGGCACAGTGGCAGTGGTAATGCTAGCGGCAGAGTTCGTTGACTTCATTCTGAGACTATTGTTGAGTGATAAGGGTTTCAAAAGTAATGCTCGGAGAGAAACTTGGGACTTACAAGTTCCTTTTCATGCATGTATTCAAAGCAAGTTCCTCCGATGTGTTGGTCCTATTTCGTTGTCAACTTTTTGTCCTATTTTGTAAAAAAGCCATCGAAAATAGTATACTTTTTTCAATCCCTATTTAGACCACGGATGATTTATATTAAATTCTATATTTACATTAAATTTTGAATATCCATGATTTGAACTGGTTTACGACGCAGCGAGCATGGGTTTACGAAATCAAGTTTCTACAAATTGCTATAGATATGCGATATGCGATTTCTCTGACGTAGGCTCGATCTCGATATACGAGTAACCTGAGTAGTGTTCAAAGAGGCAGTTCAAAGAGGTTCAAAGACCATGAATCGAATGGCAGCGGTAGTCGGTCCTACCCTACTCGATGTTTTATATATAATATGGGTAGCATCATCCATCCGGACGAAAATATGCTCTGGGGTTACATCGTGTGTACGCTGGTGATTTAATTTTCTTACCGCTAACAATATCAGGCTGTGATTAAAGAATGGACAACTAACTGGACACACATTTGGACATTAATTCATGAAACTGACGAAGTGACAATGAGTGATTCTGATAAATAAGTTTCAGGGTGTTGAGATTACATGAAAAGCAGAAGCTCATGCAGAGCAACGGAATGTCAATCTGCACTGTCAATGTTTCTGTTCTGTGTTCACTCTATTAGCAGAGTTAATTAAATTAATTAATTAAATATTCTATTTCAGACTCTGTCCATTCCGAAACTTTTTCTATTATCATCTTATGAATATTATTATTATGTAACTATATAGCAAAACCCTTAGGTCTACTACTCTACTATCTCACCTTCCCTGTTACACCCAATCTCATTGAATATTCAAAAGCGACAAGTTATAAACTTGTATTTGAGTTTATTTGTAGGTATAAGAAACATTTTGTTTCATCACGTTCAAAGAAAATCCAATTTACCATAAACCCAAATAGCCAAAGTCCATCTGCGGAAATTTGTTCGTCGGAGATCTTTCCCACATGTTCGTATATTTTTACGCAAATTCATTCCGCCATAGTACATACATCCAAGCTTTCACTTTTGAGGTTAGAAGCTGGGCACTCAGGTAGCTGATTATATATAGTTCAAGCCTCCATCCAGCATGCCCCAATACATCCAAGCATGCATAACCAACTAATTAAATATGTATGACTGCTGATTTTCACAATTCTCCGCGCAAGTATTTCAAGCGAACACGGAAATCTAAAGCTATTTCAGCTGCCCTACTATTGCAAAATTCAACAAATCCCGTAGCGTAACTGCATCATTATATCCTATCTGTACGGAAAATAAACGAGTAGTCCACGAACACATTAAAATAATCGGAAAGATATTCGACTTCATTAATATCAGCCCTATACATGTACATTTATGTCGTTAGCTCACTATATCAAGTCCATTTGCAACATTTGATATTATTATCATCTTGTTTGGAAAGGAATTCAGTAATGAAAACTACCCAAATCAGCATTCAAAGTAGAGGAAGGAATGTTAATGACGCAAACGGAAAGTGCTAGTGAAAAACTAACCACAAGTAAACGAGATGGACTGTAATACTGATTGGATTCCAGATATAGATCATTTATACACACTGACTGAAGATGAAGTTGTACAGAGTATTTTGCAAAAAAGAGCAAACGGGCATGGGAGTGAGCGCGAACTTCGTTAAGGTTCATACACTCGCACTGGAGAACAGATTCTTTCCAATCTGGAACTTGCTTCCGTCCTTTTCTATCCACAACGACCGTATCACAACACCCAACGAGCGAAACTACAAACTAGGAAAGTAGGAAAAGTGTAATAAACGAGCCAAGCGAATCGCACAAACAGTTCCGTTTACAAGTTAAGTGTTCATGTGTACCAAACGAAGCTTTTCCCAGATGCGTAGGGAAAGCTAGGGATTTGTTTCATTTCATTGCATCCCTGCCGTCTCTATCGATATCACCGGGCCTTTCTCCCTTGCTTGCCTTGGAAAGTAGTATCGCATTCTGTATCCTTCCGCACGTTTCGCTTATGTGGTTTCAACTTTGGTTGAATGATTTTCAGACCGGGGAAGTGGGGGTGTTCCGTGTTCCTATTAGGAAATTGAATAAGTATACAAACAGGACAGTGCAATAGTGAAGAGGAAGATGCTAAAAATACGTATAGCACTGTGTAGTGAAAGTGAAAATCTCCGTCTGCGTCTGCAGGGGCGTCGTTAGCCAAATGAATTATGAAGCTGGCTACTTCCACGGTGTGTCCATCCGTGGTTGTGTGAAAGTATAAATAAAGTAGTAGTATTACCTACTGTATAGTCACGTCACTCGTTGTAAATGGATCGTTCATTAGTAAGTAAATCGCTTTTTAAAAAGTTCCACAACCGCATATATTTAGATATGCACGTGTAAGTTGTAAATACAATAAAAGTTAAGTATATTCCCGATACTCTGAGGAATGCCACTTGAACGTGACATGACATTCACTATATTTCATCCAATCAAAGGCAAAGGCGAATAAAGGCAGGAGCCATGAGAGCAGGACATTTTTTTTAAATTAAAAGTTGTATATAAGAATAAGAAAAAAAGAAAGAATGTTTTGGGGGAGCTTAAATATTTAAAAAACAGAAATATTTTACTATACATTACGTGTATTAAAGCTTGGGGTCTATCTTTCACCGAATAACCACACAATCACACGGTAAATTGCCGGAAAGCTTGTACATTTTTCTTTTCCTAAATTTCGCTGTCAGTTTCGTTTGTCTTGTCTTGAAAACTCATTTCATATCACGTCACGTCATAATCTTTAAAAGATCCCTCGAGCCTTTTTCGACTGATCAAAGGCAAAGGCGAATAAAGGCAGGAGCCATGAGAGCAGGACATTTTTTTTAAATTAAAAGTTGTATATAAGAATAATAAAAAAAGAAAGAATGTTTTGGGGGAGCATAAATATTTAAAAAACAGAAATATTTTACTATACATTACGTGTATTAAAGCCTGGGGTCTATCCTTCACGGAATAACCACACAATCACACGGTAAATTGCAGGAAAGCTTGTACATTTTTCTTTTTCTAAATTTCGCTGTCAGTTTCGTTTGTCTTGTCTTGAAAACTCATTTCATATCACGTCACGTCATAATCTTTAAAAGATCCCTCGAGCCTTTTTCGACTGGTCCGCTCCTACTTGCAAAAACTTGTGATGTGAAGGTGATGTTGGAAAAGGCTCATGATCATGAACTATATATTCCCGCAATGTGCTCTACATTTCGCTGAACGAAATGTCTCGAGAAAATACATAAAAAAATCGTGGAGCGAACTTACTTCTCTCACTTAATTTTGGCAGTATAGCGAGAGTACAAATTAGTTCTCGGTGATATGCCTGCGATATTTCTATATGAAGACATGAAAAAGGATAATGGGGTTGATGAAATGAGGAGCATTCTGGGGCAAAAGATGACAAGAAAGAGACTCATCTATAACCTCATTTTTCTTTTTAGGCTAGAGTATCTCTGCACAGCCTACACCCGTAGTTGAAATGCATAGTTTAGGAAAGAGAGAAAAGGGAAAATGTATTTTCTCAGATGGTATTTTAATATTATTACTACAAGATGCTCATTAATCTATCCTTTTGTCTGAAACTTTACTATTGAGAATTGCCTACTTGAACTTGTTCTTTCCCCTCTTCACTTTCATTTCACCATGAAATTCTATAATTCCTTGAAATGTCTAAAGGATCCTTGTTCTTCGTTTCAGTTATTAAACTCCGTTTGCGAGATGCTTTCTTTATGTGATGGTCTGCAGCATGCGCAGCTTTAGAACAAGTGTAGGCATATATACTTATATGTTAGGCAGCTTTTAGGTAGCCTACTCCGTTACCCACACTTGCCGGTATGAAAGTATAAAGATAAGTATAGGATCTTCCACTTCCACTATAACTGTAATGAGCGCTGGAGGACATGCATACCCAATAGCGGGTACGTCGTATTATCATTACTTCCAATGGCACACAATATTATATGTGTATGGATGTATTTTGCATTTATATAAAAATAGTACGTACTCTTCCAGTAGTACCTATAAAAGTCCAGTGCTACCACAATGAGACTATACATCTTGAAAGGAGGATTTACGACGTATAAATGGCTAGTGCCAACTACCAAAATCATTGTCATTTTGTCCCCTCCACTTGTTCGGTAATAAAAATTCTCCAATAGTGAACCCGCCCGCCACTACGTCTTCTTGTTATGACGCTTTTCCAGTTTTACTTTGCGTGACAGCCAAATATTACTATTTTAAGCTAGGTTTAGATCTTGCGAAGGGGATCCGAGCAGGTATTACGTGCAAAGTACATTGTTGACCAGCCGTATGCACATGAAATTATTTAAAATTAATACTAGATTCCGTTTTCCATTTTTGTATGCATAATGTAAGCTTGTATATAGTATTTATAAGGGGATCCGAGCAGGTATTACGTGCAAAGTACATTGTTGACCAGCCGTATGCACATGAAATTATTTAAAATTAATACTAGATTCCGTTTTCCATTTTTGTATGTATAATGTAAGCTAGTATATAGTATTTATAACATTAGGGTTATATCCGCCTTCATTGTTTCACTTTCTATGCATAACACAATAGTAAAAATGTTCCTTAGGGAAGATGTTTCATGATGTTAATGGTGATCAGTGGACTCGAGACTGTATATATTACATTCAAGTGGATCTACAGGAGAGTCCTCTGCCCTTATTGAATTTATTATATTTAGCAGCTTCCCTCCTCGTCCAGAATATTTAATCGTAAGTGTAGAAGATAGAGAGACTTGAACTGAAGTGAAGTGGAATCCTGCCGGATGTATTCTGTAGAGTTGCAATATGGGAAAATGTCTACAATTTCACTAAAATTTTGCTGACTACATTGCCACTTTCTCCGTGCATTGTGTCCTCCATCCAGGCTTCTCTTGATATTTGCAACGAACAACAAATCTTACGGTGTATGGAACTAGTGGGAGTGGGATAGCGGGAGACCAGTGGTGCGTTTTATTTGTTGTTTCTCAGAACTCAGAATTTTGTTCTGTTTTAATACGATGGAACCCATGAATTATGCATTTTGTATCGTTTTTCGCTACTTTCCCCCTTCGTTCACACTTTTAATCTTGGGCTTTAACTTGATTTTTTCATTGTAGAGCGTATGCAAATAAACATTCGAGTCCAGACATCACGTTAGGTTATAGATAGATATACGTTACACTTGTTAACCATTGCTCTCTGAGGTGGTGGGGGCTTGCTTGCATTTGTTTTTATTTGGAATCCCACAATCCGAAGGTTTTTCTTAGCGTTGCGTTATAAGCGCAAAGTTTCAAGGTACAAATGTAAGGTCCAATAGTGCAAATTCTGTATTGAATGAGCATTAGCAAATAAGTGTTTCTAAAAGGTTTTTGTCCCATATCTGGTTTCTGTCAAGAATGACAAAAATGACGGTAAGAAAGACGAGCATACAAACTGAATTCAGCTCAGAAGAAAGTTAAGGAAAGTTGGCTCTTGTTTGTTTACAATACCATGTCTCGTCTGTATTATACCATGTGTTGTGTTGATACATTGCTATTATGTACATTTCGTTGGTATGATCGCATCGTCGTGATTGTAAACATTGTTAGACGGCTTTATTCAACATGATGTATTTGTGTTATTTATAACATGAGCTTGAACAACTTTTCCCTTCACAACCATCTATTTCGATGTGTTCGGCTATCCAAGATTGAAATGTAAACCAGGAGATGAGCTTGTCTGAATACGTGCGTTCATATGTATACATACACAATACACACACGTGAATAGGGATTATTCGATTGACTTGGCGTGTTTATAAGAAAATATGGGATATCTATTTAACCTTGTGTAAACAAGAAGGTACGTGTTTCTGTTTGCTTTGAAGAATCAGAGATGAAATAAATGTATATAATGATGTACTGACATTACACATCAAATGCAGAGATCCCATCCTCCTGGAAATCTCCTGACTGGAATTAACACAAAAAGACAAAGTTTCACTCTTCCTATGCTTATTGAAGTAGCTCTATTGTCGCGGAGCCAATAAAATTTTGGGCAAGGTATATGCAATTGGAAGAGAGTGCAAATCTAATTTGAAAGTGCATCCCTTTTATTCGGAGTTTCTCTTTGTAAAATGTTTTACATGTAGAAACGGGATATTTGTGAAATGTCCATGAGGAAAGTAGCACAGACAAACTTCACACGAGTTGCTTACGATGTTGGTAAAGTGGTACCACCCTCCTGTTACAAATGGTATATAGCCGAGCCATGAGTGCCATCCGGTATCAACGATTTTTCACAGGCGACTCGTTACAAACGCTGGAAAATTGAGGATACAACTGTTCGCTTGGAGCTATATTGAATGCCTATTATATGGTAGTCCCAAGCCAGATACCGGATACATGTTTTTATTTACTGCAGTATATTGCATTTTTGCTACATATGTGGAATGAAAAACTGTACTGTACTGTATACTCGTATTCTTTGGTTCTTGACAAACTGGTTATTTATGCAGTCCAGTCGTAAAAAATAACATCCGAGTCCGACTACCAGGAGACAAGTTGGTGCGTATATAATGCTAATGCTCGTCATGATTGATGATTATTGGATTACATAAATATATACATTACAGAATCGCACTCTGCATACGATTATAAATACGAGGCAATCTAATTTATTGCATGCAACGATATTTTCCTGCCATTGCGGCTCAAACTTATTTTTCTAAATACATAGGTAAATAGCCTTCCTGTCCAACTGAATTTCAAAAAGAGGCTAAAAATGGTAAAGTCCATCATCAAAAGGTCCATTTATCATGCGAACCATATTCTTTCACATACATGTTTAGAAGTCAGTCATAAACCTTTAAATAGAAGTGGCCAAAACGACTCGTTTAATGTGGTGAAAGTCCTTCATTATCTGCTTGCGTCATCAATCTTTGAATTATGAACCGTTTGGTTGGTGTGAGTCAATCTAGTCAAGTTTAGGAAGCGGAACGGGAAAAAGTGAAAATTTACAATAAACCATTCATACATAAGTAATACAAATCGGGAATGGTGACGTAAATACATCCTAGCAAAGTGGAATTTTCTTTATTTTTATTTTTGTATTATTCCATTTACTTTGGAATCGACATCGGCATTCTTATTACTTTTCACCTCAAATCTTCCATGCTTGGTTTGGCAGGTATTTTCTATTAAAATCCAATTCAAGAATAAATTGGAATGTCAAGTATAGTATAACTGTTTTTTATTCCGGAAACCGCATATTACAAAATATTATAAACTTGATATGTGGGAAAATGGCTGTTTGGATTTCCCCCGAACAATTCCAGATTTTCATGTCATTACTGTCTACACTCCACACACTCTACATCTACATCAAGATGAAACTAGTCTAAACTTGGAAGCAACATGTTACTATAAAATTTGGTATTTGAGTGGATGATATGACTATGACAGTAATAGCAAATAGTAAAAAGATTTTGCATGGCTAAGAGTGCAAAACTTGAATATAATGCAACATACTTATACATATCCAAATCCAAAATCTATACATGAAATATAATATAGGAACTCATTGTGAGTTTGAAAATGTGTCTTTCCTCTGCAGTTTTTTTTGGGAAATGCTTTATTCGCTATCCACTCTTGCTATATTTAAATTCGCGTTTACAAAATTTCTCATTTTCGCTACATTTTCCTCAGACCTTAGAGAGTGCATGGGTTTCCAATTTGCAAAGATGCCTTCCAATTTGTTTTTCGCTCTGAATATTTGACGAGGTTAGGGTTTGTGGTTAATTCATCATTCGTATGAAATGAATCACTTGACGCGAGGAAGGGTGTGATACCTGGAGTAACTCTCCTAAATGATCTATTTCCCCTGGGTTCCTTCTTCCTACTCCCTTTATCGCAAACATAATGCCTGGGAAATGAACGAGGTTTTGGTTTATGCGACGACAAAAAGGGAAACAGGGAAAGGGTATAAAAGAGAAAGGTAAATGTGTGCGCTGCTGTGGATTGCCATGATTAAACTGACACACTCACAGAGGGAAGGGCGCCTTGTGTTCTCTGCAAGAAAAATTTATGTCGCTGTCTACACAACCCAACCGCCGAATCTGAAACCGCGAAAAGGAAAAAGAAAGGGTTACATTATAGCCATACATTCTTACCACTCTCTGACTACTGTATTCTCTGTGAAAGCGCACCAACATTAGGCTCATATTTTTCATCCTACAACCATTATATACACATCACATGTCATATATATCTATACCTTTTACCACTGAATTGCATAACAGTCACACGAGTATACATAATGCCTACACCCGCGAGGACTGTATAGGAGAAAGTGTAAAAAAAAATGTAGATTCTTTTTCTCAATGTTCCGTTTGATATTTGATATGCTAAAATACCTCTTCGTTTTTACTTTATAGCAGTGGGCATTTTCATTGGTGTGGCACTGCCTGTGAAAATAAAATATTACATTGTGGTTTCCCCCCGCTCTGCATAGGTGGAGAGAGGCTTGATTCTAGGCAATCTAAAAACTATTTTGCTTGCACTCAAAGCAACCCTTTTCCCGAAACTAACAGGCAGAGCCCACGTCGCATACGAAGTAGCAAGCAGGCGGACACATCTATAAAATATTTCTGACCTTGCTTTTAATACGTACTTACGCTGTCCCATTCCAGAGGAATATATGCATCAAGCTGGGTTTGTTGCTTGTTTTTAGTTGTACAAAGTGCAACACACAAAAATGTATTCAAGAACAGGCCGGCTGCTTTCATTATTTCCATGTTCAGTAAGTTTATATATAAAATCATTCTTTGCTACACTCAATCCAGACACTAGTCTAGATATACTTTGACATAATGTTTGGGATTCGCTGAGTCTGAGAGAAAAAACTACATTGTAGGGTTTCACTATTTTTGTATTAACAGCATGAACTCTGGCTTTCTATTTTCCCTTTCCCTCATTCTCACTCACTTACTCACTCACATTTTACTTCATTATAGTCAGTGCTCTGCCTGGTCCTGTTGATAGACTCAATACAACGGGTCGAGTTCAGCCAAAAAGCTTCCCGATAATGCTACTGCCTTGTCAAATTAAAGAACCCAGGTGAATGGCAAGACCTAAACTGGAATGGTAAAAGTGGCAAACAAAACTAAAATATCACATACTCTACTCTACGTGTATATGTATGTAACCAAAATCACCTTGTAGAAAGCAAATCCATCGCATGCTAAATTGGTTTTTGTGCCATGTGCCATTAAAGAAGGAATATATTGTGTTTCTGTGATAGGAGAATGACCATTTCATATTCATCAAGGGACACATGCATGTGTAGATAAGTACTGCATACCACTGATATCTTACGGTTTACTATGTATATATACACGACCTAATAATAAATGCAATAGCTTATGCACTTCACTCGGGTTTCCCCAGCTCCCTTAGTGTTTTCTTTTGTGGAATACTTATACTTGATTCCAGACATATGGCAGAGTTTGCAAAGTCAGGTAGTAAAAGTTCGGTCGGACTGGATGTGTCACTTTTTGTTGTACAGAGAAAAGACGTAAATGGAAAGTCACCCGCCTGAGCATGTCGTAGCAAAATGAATGGATTGATAAATTGGTTCGGATTTTCTTGCTACTTGGGAACTGCCACTTTGATTAAAAAGTTTTACATCCAATTTTCGAAATATCCATTCCATTCACATTTCACTCGACTCGCTGAAAGGGACTTTGCATAGTCATCCAAAGTGCAGGCTGGCTGTGCAGTGCGTGAGGAAAATAGTATTTGTAAATGATACCATATATACCTAGTCTGATGGTATGTCCACTTTTTGTGAGTGAATCCTGAAAGCAAACATTATTATTATTATTTTGCAAGCTACAGCAGCACAACCTGGTTGATCTCCATCCCGGAATTGCGACATGCTTCTCTGGCGTGAGACGTGTTGTGTAATTTTGATCCATGGCCGGCGGCTGGAGAAATGATTTTAGTGAGTGACATCAACCATGATTGCAATTTCCGAGTTGACATTTTCATTTCATCGAGTGAAAACAATATATATACCCAAGGATGGTACATTTATAGACTACCACTTAGATCTATACTTGTGGAGCGGATTTTAGTGAAAAGCAAAATTTTATTAGTGGAATGAGGTCAGCTAAAAGCATTTTGAAATAGGAGAGGCAATTCAATTTGATTGGTCAGCTCTCCTAGTAAAAAAAATAGCTCACTTGTACTTGAAGCTGTTCCCCATCTGAAGCAGCATGATAGGGATGAAATGATGAGAAGTGTAGCTCGTTGGAAAAAGTTGGTAGATGAGGAGGGAAGGCAGGAAGTGTGAAATGAGGCAGACCGCGTCACCGGGAGTCTACTTTAATCTCTATTTTTACCCGAGTTCCCTGCTGGCCTTAGTTCAAAGAGATATCCTGTGACTAACTCAATGATAAATCCCATATCTCACCAAATCGAAAATACAAGTTGATCACTAAGATGGGGCTCGGTTGGCTGGAAGTGAAAAAGAAGTAGTCGCATTTTTGCTCATCTTGCCGCTAGGAGTTTTATCTGGTGCAAGGTAATTCACCAAGTATTACATGATTCGCAATAAATAAAAATGGGATGTATGAGATCGATTGAATTGCTTTACTTGATTATACTTGCCGCATGAGATTTATTCCTGTGGTGATCGCCTGACTAAACTCAACAACAGAAAGTACTACACAAGAAGCCAGTCAGTCGTTCCTTGTCTGAAGTGAGCAAAACAGTTTCGACTTTTTTGCCGTATGTTATTTTGATAGTGGATGCAACCGGATGAAACTAGCGTCGGGGTTCATGAGCAAGCCATCACTGGCTTGCTGTACTAGTGGTCCTGATTTGAAAATCTTTACGTGTTGTTGTACGCATGAACTACTGCTTTGGACTCAACAGTATGCTAGAGAGTTGCCAAGCTCTGTACTCCTATTGCCAATTACTACAAAAATACCTGTGACAGATTACTTTTTTGCTGAGAACTAATTTAGAGTATGAAAAAGAATAGTGTGGGACGGCTCCGAGTTTCATTTTGAGGACGTGTATATACTGATTTTGGATCATATACTTTTATGGTGATCATGTATACCCAGACATAAATACATATTTCGGTTACTCGGCGGCGTGAGATGAAAAATCATGATGGTTACGTGCAGCCTTCAGAAAACTAGTGGAACTAAAGTGCGGGAGGGCAACCCTGCGTTTTATGTTGTGATTGTGTAAAATAGAGCATGAGGATAGAGGGTAGATAGATTCCAGGACTAATCACAAAAATCCAGATGCCATCGGGACCTGCAAACAGTAAAGTATGATATTTTCTACAGATTTTTATATTCCCTTCGTACATATACAAAATCAAATTGGAGTCGAACTAGACAATAGATTTCATGTTTCATTTCCTTTCTCATTTCACCGGCAATTATTTATACCTACTGGGAACTTCCAAAATGCAGCCGCTTTCCCCGTAAGGTTGAAAATAAATGGGAAAACGGTAGAAATGGAGGTAAAACGGAATGAAAACTCTCCGATCAATTTCTCTAAGGATTGAAAACATTGCGAAGCATCATTTATTGGATAGCTATCTTCGACTTGTACAACTTTCATTCGCCGATTCGCCCCACGCAATTTAGAAATGTTAAAGGAGCATGCATTGTCATTCTAATGTCTTATTTTCGGAAAATATACTGTAAAACACGACAAAGCATATCAGACTTATGATACAAGCTATCGTATATACTCTCTACGGAAGATCTGAAAGTAATCTACGACATAATACTTCTCATTATATGGTATATTTTGTTTTATTTTGGAAATAGGACGCAAAGAGGTCGATTTGCCATAATATCATGGGACTCTTATACATTTGGACTATGCTGCATTTTTTAATGAAACTACATTTGGAATTGCCAACGATCATCAAAGCATATATGCATAAAGCGCATAGGTATATACGTACGTATACGTTGTGCATAGGTATATCATCTTTGGAAATTTCAACACAGGCAAATTTGCCATTTATCCATACCTAGAAAAAATTGAAAAATTCGGTTGCTTTCTTTCCCATTTCTAGTATGGTAAAGAATAAAAATTCTTTATCCCACAGGCTATTATTTCCCCTGTTTCTCCATTTCTATTTTCCATCGCAGGATTCCATTATCAAATACAAATAATAATATATTACTTAAAATGTGACTACGAATTGCGAGGGAAAGGGGAATGGAAGGTAACAGGAACACAAGCAATATGAAAAAAGCTAGCACTGCATGAGGTCATGATCTTGATTCTACCTAAGCGATAATAATATACCTGGCTGTGGCTGGGGTATCATTGTAAAAATCGGCAAGCAAAAATCCCCCAAAATATTATACCACGCTCCCTCGTATACTGGGTCGCACGTTTATGCTTTGCTTTAATACCATAACTTAGCAGCACAGTGCAATAATGCATACGTAGTAGGGTTGCATGCTTGTATTCGCCGGAGTGGATGTGATGGCGTGATGCTAAAATGTGATTAACAGCTATAGATTACTTACCGAATAGGTCAATGATAGCATTTGTTCGTAAGTGATGACGAGGGGTACATAAACACGGGAATGCCATGTGCTATGTTACATCGGTCATGCATTATCTCACCATCCTCATGCTTTCCTTTATATTGTACATATGCGAATAAACAAAATAAGGTTCATTTTACCTACTTGTACCAGGAATGTATGGTGGCATTGTAAAAGAATGTAACATGGCTAAGCCGCTACTAATAGTTAAAGCATTGTATTTTTTTCATTGAAACGAAAAAGGAACTTACCTATATGATAGGTTAGTGGAATAACGCCTACTGACAAACCTGCCGGCTGTTGTGGTTTTTAGCAAAAAACGAACACGAAAATCAATCAGACAATAGTATTATTATCCATTTTCGAACGGATCAACGAGTAGACATTTTTTATGGGACTACGCGTGCAACGAACGCGTTGTCTCACAACCATATAATGTTATTTTTCCTTTTTTGCTAGATAACCTACTGAACTGTAAAGTAATAACAAGTACGTAGTGATAGCAGTCACCCGGTCATGTCATGCATCAGCTGCATTTGTCGTAATATGCTTATTCCACCAGTCGCTCTCCGCCCCCTACATTTCTTGCTCCAATTTCTAAGTATTTTTCGATGTCTTCCTTGGAGTATTATTTTATTGAAAAAGGTTACATGGAAGTTCAATATTTTCATTTGTTTATTTTTGTAGTGTTTTTATGCACAAACTAGAAAGGGGAAAGGAAAAACGCCCCGAATCACTTTCTCCCAAAATCCCAATATCTAGATTTCCTTCGCATAAAAAAAGATATGGCTTATGCGTTTCTGCTGGATTCGCTTGTTAATGGATATCGTATTATATTGAAAAATGTTTTTGATGACTTGAGGTCGGCGATAAACAAGGTAACAGATAGAGACTCATGTAGACAGCTCGGATGGAAGACCATTAAACACGCTGTCTTTCAATGAGATACTGGATTCTCTAAGGTGTTCCAAGAGATGTCCTAGAAAAACAGGAAAAATAACTTATGTATGAGACACAAAGTTTTTTTTTGTGTTAAATGTATTTCAAGAAAGTATACGATGATTATGGGATAAACTAGGAAAGATTGGTCTGGTATCCTAGCTCTCCGCGAAAATAGGCACAATGTGATGACACGGAAAGGAGCTTGTTTGTAGGGTACATGCAGGGATAGCGAAAGCCCAAGAGATACGAAAGCAGGGGAGTAGAATGCAATGTCTGCATGTGATAACGGGGTAATCCCTTTTCGTGCCGCATGATATGATGAGCCAGAAACAAGAAAAGTTGAAAAGCTCACGGCGATGAGTGCGTGCACGTTCTCAGAGTAAAATTGGTCTGTTCCTTAGCTTCCATTAAAAATAAGTAGATATAACATAATTAGACTTTTTTGAGCGAGAGAAAAATAGCGCTGCATCAGCTTTGCACTGCAGTATCTTAAAATACGGAGCAAAATCAACACCGCGTTTGGCGTTTGGATGTCTGGTTCACATAGCGTGTTGTAGTTAATCATAAACTGAACACAATTATAGAGTTTGGTTCAAGTTAGATCTTGCAACACAAAATTAAACAAAACAAAAAAAAACTTATGGAAAGAAACAATGTACAGTTATAAATATAAATACTTAGTAGCCGGTTAGTGTGCAGACACTTGCAATCTTTGCAAGGTTGGTGGTTTGGTTACAGTGTTTATGTAAAATACCAGAGTGAAAGCGATTATTAATTAAGAGGATATTTATATTAAACAAAGTTTAGCTACTCACGATACTAAAAACCTTAATTATCTACCACTTTTGATGACTGATGATGCAGCTTGCATGAATACCTAATAATGTACTTATGTACAGTAAACAACAATAATATATGAAGAATATCTTCAACTTCGCTGTTTTTCGGTTTTTCATTCCTTATAAATATGAATCATTATCTTTACCACACGTACTTTACTAATTGTTAAGCATCCTAAGCACATGGGCATTTTAAACTAAAAGTGTGCTACATTCAAAGTTCAATAAAACTGAAACAATTCCTTTAGTGTTCATGGATATATAATAGAACTTTGGGGATGTCGTATATGTAAAAAATAAAAAGTTAGCATGACCGCTTGCAGCCAACCAGTTCGCCACACTTGACTCTTTTTACAATTTTCTGACGACCACACTACATCGAAAAAGAATCCGCATTGCTGCTGTTTGCCCTGCATGCAGCACGTGGAGTACTTGAAATTTTTATGCAATGAGATTCCATTTCAAAGGAAGTGAACCCCGGCTTACTTGAGTTTTGGACTACTACAAACATTGTGTAAAATAAATGGCATAACACGGGTTCACCCACTTGTGAAAATGTGTTCACTATATAGTCACACTTCATACAAACTACATATTTTTCCCTATACATTCAATCCAATAAGAACTTCATTGTACAAATATATGAGCTAACGCTGTGATGTGCTCCAGTGTATTTTGTGTGATCCAGCTGTAATGCAATGGTCAAAGGGAAAAGTTATCCATTGCATTGTAGTTTTGATAGATTTACGGACATTCAGGAGTCAGCATATGGGTTCCTCTAATTCGGCACAGAAAGTGCCCAGTGAATGGAACAAGTGAAACGATCACCATCTGATTAAACAGAAGAAAGGAGTTTCCAAAGTATGCTGTAGCGAGAGCATTTCTGTATTCTATGGGACACACTTTGCTTTCACTACTTTTCCATAATACTGGATGAAAAAAGAATGGTGTCGCAAATTGTTATTCGGAATGGCTGTAAACAATGTACGTATTATTGAAATTATAAAGAATATGTCAGTGTTTTGTCTAATTTAAAAGAAGGCTAATCGGCAGAATTTTATAGAAAAGGCAGCCACGAACTATTTTTACACACATAGATACACAAAACAATAGATTTTGGATCATTGAATTATCAGGTTTTTTCATCATAGTCGAATAAACGAATGACTAATTTCATGCCCTGAGTGAGACTGCCTACATTTTATTGCATCGATATTTCGGAAACATTAATCATGACTCTCTAATATTTATAGAGTAAAATGTAGACATATAATTAAGGGTAATATGACGATACATATTATGGGCTTTAAATGCTCATTGGACTCATCATTAACGTTGCCTACAAAAACCAGAAAACTTGTGTACTTATAATTATACGGAACGAATCCTGCAAAAGTCATCATATTGTTCGGTAATGAATCCAATCATGATTGTAAAGCTAGGGCTTTGTTTGAACATCGTCGAAAGTTGGAGTAGAAAGCGAGGAGGGTTGTCTGCGTTTAGCTAGTTTACTTTTCATGGTACACCCATGGTACATGGATCCAAAGCCAGCAATACGTGTTCACATGTACTCACATGTTTATTGCTCTGTGCGGTCTACATACGAACTCGTTAGTCCGGAGGATCGCAGCATAATGGCTGACACTTCACTCACCTCGCTTTTGTTTCCCGTTTTCCGCCAAAACTCACAACCCGAGAATGAAAGTTTGGTGAAAGGAGGGGGAAACGTTTGTTTTTGCCAAATGAAATGTAAACACTTGGATTCAACCGTTCATTCAAAGAATGGAACAGGAGTTCCTAGCTATACTTTACTATAAAGATCATTTGCAGAGGATGAAATAAGCTGGGTGGGCATAAAGCACAGACAGACTTGCTTTTAGTGAAAGTGGTGAAACGTGCACATTTTCTAGGGCATCTTCATACCGCGCATCACATTAAGCACAAAGTGTACGTACACCTACACATGTAGCGTACTAAAGATCTACCGTATAGCTCACAAACTCACAATGATTGCTATATGATATATATACATGAATAGGACAACTTTTTCTGATATCCAAGTTAAATAAGCAGTGTCATAACCTTATAGTATATTGTTCCTTTTATTCTGTACGTTTTCAATGCAAGAGTCATTCAACTATGAATGATCATTATCACTCCACTGTACCTCCTTTCTTTCTTCCACACCACAAGAACAGATCTTACGGAACTGGGAAAATAATAAAAACTTGCTGGGAATTAGTGCTAGGCTTGTGGAGAAGCACGCAGATGAAGAAAGCTCAATAATGGCCCTTACTTATCACCAAAATCGAATAAAATAGTGGTTCACGATGTTGTTAGACTTGCTCAAGGCACTGGGTTAGGGGTTTACGTCTACCAGAAACCGTGAAGATACTCCTTTATAGTAGTACTAGTAGTTTTATGTGAGTTTGTAAGGTGGATACATTCGACAAAAGTATTTATCTGCTGTAGCTTCTATGCTGTTGTCGAACGTGAAGCTTCATCATGCCAAAATATTGCCGTCATCACATGTAGAATTCCGTAACATGCCATTTTCACTATACGTCATGTCTCCATCCACACGGTGGCATTATGAGAAGACTGTCCATTTCAAATTACGTAATTACCCAGGCAAGTACCAAATATATTCCGAATACCGTCATAACGAAAGGGCACAATGAGTAACTCAATGCAGCTGTAGTGTTAAACAGATTGGGTGGATTTAAACAGATGAGTTGAATAATGTTTGAGCACCGTGAACATTTGAAACGATCACGTACATATTACCTACCTATATTGATTAAATATATACGCTTTTACAAATGACAAGGTGTCAGGATTCCTCCGTCTCCTATTTTTATCCTGATAAACCGATTTCCCTTCTCAAAGTTTACCCCAGCTCTACTATTTAAAACATGACTATAATGATTGTCCCAAGTTCCAATTCTGAATCTAGCTTTAGCCTAACCTAACCTAATCCCATTTGCAAAAAAAAGTGGTAGTTGATGAGTATTTAAAAAATGTAGTTGAAAAATGACGATGAACATTTTTTATAAATTACTAGAAACTCATTTCCGAAATGGATTGTGCATAAGTAGCAGGTGTAGCAGAGCCAGAGCAACAATAGGAGTACCCATACATCCCCACCCACCGTGCGTGCTATGTACTCCAATGCTGTAACTTGACTCTATTTCCAAAAATGTGCTACAGTGGAATGCACTAGCATATAAATAAGTGTGCAGTAATGTTTGTCTTTTGACCCTGACATTTTTGGTACAATGCATGACATAAATTACTTTGTATACTTATACTCTTTCTTATTTTTAGCATTCACAAAGAGCCCACAGTGAATGCTTCTTGTATCCAGAGAATTCCATACGTTATAGGAAAGTGAAGTCAGGGTAAAGAAACTAGGACATGAATAGGTTTCTTGGATGAAGGGAGATATCGTAATAAGCATGAACCGAAGTTAAAGCCATTACTAATATATGAATAAAAGAGGGAAATTCTCTGTCTAAATTGGCAAATTTTAGCATGCAGATGACGCTTTCAGTTTTACCAGTCTTAGCGTATCAAGACTAAATCCCCTTTTCTCATTTTTATTATTCCATTCACTTCAGTCCATTTTCTCTCTCATCACTTTGCCACTTCATTATTGCGAAAAATGCCTCTGCATTGCAGCAGTATTCGTTAGGGATTAAAAATGTTGAATATGATGTCATAAAATACTGATTGCTCCAAGATACGCATGATATTAGAGCACTTTCTACATTCTTTCCTTTACGTCTCCTGCATACTTTCTCCAAAAGTTGTTAACGAATTCTTGTCAATATAAGAAAGACGTACTTCCGCGTATGACTTTTTACTTGACAAGAGGATGAATAAATGCGACCTTTCTTGGTCCTTAACACACATAAATACCTTTCATAATTCCCGCGTTGTTTGTTTAATGTAAGGAAGTTTCATGCATTCCCAAGTGATTCCAATATTTGAAGAACTTGGGTCATAAATGTTATCAAATTACACCCAAACAATATCATCTCAAAAAGTACATCTACATCTCGTTATGTTCTTATAAAAGGGCAGAGGATTTTACATCCCCACGCAAACTTTTATACATACCGATTGTGAGTATGCTACTTTGTTAGTATAACTGTTCAGAAAGCAAAACCATCACGCGGGCGTAACCTGTACGCAGAGTGGCTGGCAAGGTGAAAGGTTGAATCTATGACAAATGCTACAAGTTCCTCTTTAAATAGTTCTAGAGAATATTATGTTAATTTTATAACCACACAAGGTTACACAAGTATTGCACCACGAGGATGGTGATATTTCTGTAGGGAAATAAGTTTTGAGACCACAGCTAGTAATTTTGTGGGAGTGAAAGTTCACAATATTCTTTATAATAATTTAGCCATTTGGGTCATGTTTTTGACTGTACTCACGTTCTGGGATCTTTTTTTCTCTTATTACAGGTGGAGATTGGACAGGTATTCCGAATGGTCGTGGAGTGAACCGTAGTCCAAGGTTGAAATAATGTAGCATAAATAGCCGGAAAAAATCACCATTACAAACTCACATGAGGAATAATTTCCACCAAGTCAAACCAACTCGCAACTCAACAAGGCGTGCAGTGCATTTATATCCCCTAAAATAGTATGCCCATTTTAGAAACTTGCTTTATGCTCCTCCCGACAAAGTTGAAGTTTCTCTTATGATTCTCGTGGAAGTGGCGGGGAAGAAAGTTTTTTCCTGAGCATTAGCAAAGATGCATGAGACCCAAAGGAGAAGCCTAGTTGTAACAGTGCCGACAAAAATCCTACTGTCATCTTCCTCCTGTCCAAACCCGTGTTTGCCTAGTCACAACAATTCAAGTTGGTCGAATAACGAAGCTTACCTGACGGAAAATATTTTACTTTCACTGGTTGCACAAAAAGGGGACGGTGATCAACATGAGATCTTTCAAGACATTACCTACAAAAGTGTTGGAAACAGGAGCGGATGCTGCCGTGCTAGTATCAACCCTGTACAATTCTCAAGATAGCAAAAGCTTCTAGTATAATTTTGTACTATATACCGCATTGTACGACGTAAAGTAAGCATTGTGAGTGGTAACGAAGAAAACACTAACTTTGAACGAAATATTATATCCCCTGTGATGAGAGAAAACTTGGGTGCTCCAGTTCCGTGTTCGTCCGTCTTCTAAAGTAATACATTATTTCGCACGTCAATAATATGAAAATTTATTATGTATAAGGAAGCTTCTCTCCTCCGCTAGTTCTCAGGAAAAGTATCCGACAAAAAACAAAGGTAGTAGATCCGCCTAAGAACAGCTTCTCGTGTACGCCTAGTCTCTAAAAGTCAATGTTTTACTATTTTTCCAACAAGTGAATTTTTTAAACTATAAGTAGGTCTCTATTTCTCCTGTAGACGCGTCCGTATAAGTACATGATTTACTAAGTCAAGTCTTGTATCGTCCAACATTATTGTATTTTGTAATTTTAACATTATCAATGTAATGCTAGACTGTAGCACCAAAGACACTCATAGTTCCAAACTACTATATTCGAAATTGACGGAGAAAGTTGGGTAGGAATAGAAGTCTCAAATATTTGGAGATAAATTAAGTCACAAAGTTTAGTCTTTACTGTCATCTCCATCTCTTTTCAAACTTCTCTCAGTAAGATACGACTTTTGAATTTTTATTAACTTTACTTTAAACCTGTTTTTACATGTAAACGGCACGAATATAGAAAGTTTTCAAATGCTAATTTGTACGCAAAACGTTATTATATAGTCAGGTCTAGCTCATATTTAAAAAAAACTCTACCGGTTATATGCATTATTGCTACGAATTATAACTTCCATATCCAACTATCACTATTGCTATTAAAGTATAAGTCCAGGTCAGGGATCAGTGGTATTTGTATTCGACTTGCGAATCGCCTTTTACGTTCGCGAGAAAAGTGTGTGAAAAAGTTGTTTGTTGAGAAAGTTCTTCCAAACCTCAGTACAGATGCGTAAAACGATTATTTCCGCTTTAAATACTACAAGACTAGCTGCAACTGCTACATCGTCACGATCTTACTGTGACACGTTGCAATACGAACTACAAAATCAGGGCAAAAACTACATATTCAAGGTACGACATTCTACAACCAGAAACTTACAAATATACTGCTCATTCCTCAAACTAGTAAAATTGTTTAGGCTTCTAAAAATATGCCAATTTTGTTGATTTTATATAACAGAAGGTATTTAACATGGTTGGAAACAAGCTCCTTCCGTTTTTAGTGGCCGCCTGTGCCCTGTTACCGATACTCGGACCAGTAGTAGCGGAAGAAATGGTATCACTACCTCGACATCCACCGTTAAGGTATGATGATGCATCTATAGCAAATTAAACCGAAAGAGTAACAGAATAATTATCCTTAAATTCTAATGCTCATTAAATCATATTACAGAATAAGTTCAGACCTGAGTGAAAAGGCCGCATTAGATCTCTTAATCAGTAAGGATAGATATGATAAACGTTTACTACCTCCTAGTAAAGGTGAGTAAGCATTTTCTATGTTAATTACTTTACGCCTACGAAATGAATGGGGGGAAACTCCCCGTGACATAATTTAACGCACTAAAATGCTCATTTAAATCAAATCATTATTCAGCAGGGAAAAAATTTCATTAAATTAATGTGAAGAGTGAAAAGTGTATTATTCACTCACACCTGCAAGAGTAATACATAGTTGAACATAATCACTTCTAACGGGCTCGGCTCGGCTGGCGCAAAATACATGCAGAACTCATTTTCATCGCATTTCACTATTTCACATTTCAGATGACCTGCCTGTGAACGTGAGTGTGTTGCTGTTAACATTAGCATCCCCGGATGAATCATCACTGGTAAATTGACGGCATAGTCTTTCCAAATAAAATAAGAGGATTAAGGGCACTCCCAAATTTATGAGATATTTTCTAGTGTGAACTTATTATCCAAAGAGGAAAGTTGGTGTTTTGCACACTCACCTCGTACACACGCTTTGTATGCAGTGAGAAACAAGTGAAATTAATGATTTTCCTTCATGGAGGTTATATTGGACCCCAGTGTGTATTAAAAGTGTTCTTAATATGGCATGGCGATGTGTGTACTACTCTGTCTGGCTGTTTGTAAACTTGCAGAAATATGAGGTAGAGTTTTTACTACACCTGGTGTGGATGGACAAGAGGTTGAGGAATGAAATCTACGATTCTGTGTCTGCAACTGCACCGCCGTATATTGCTGACGTTCATGAGGCAATTCCTATGCGATATAATCCTAGGAGAAAACCATATTTAGATGCTCTACATCACTGGGGACGTGTCTGGGTTCCTGATGTCTACTTTGTCAAGCACGGAGACTTTCGGTCAAATCTGGATCCCGTCAATGTGGCGCTTAGAATATTTCCGAATGGCACTGTGTACTTCACCACAAGGTATGTAATAATAAAAGTTGACTGTGGGAAGAAAACTAGCCTGGAGACAAAACGTGCGCTCGCTAGGTTAGATTTTGCCTATCGTGGGTTTTGTTGTGTGTATTTACAGACGCCACCTCATACTCTCATGCCAAGGGAATTTAGCCATTTTCCCATTTGACGATCCCGTTTGCACCTTTTCTATTGAGAGCAGTAAGTCACCTTTGTTACCCAGCCCATCCTCCATAAAATACATAAGCCTCACATTTACATCTTATTCCGCCCAATTCTCATGCCACTTTCAGTATCCCATGAAAAGGACGCCTTGGAGTTTCGATGGCAGACAGATGCAGGCGTACTGAGAAAGTCTCCAAATCTCACCTTTCTCAATGCTTACTTGGCCCAAAATGAGACAAGTTACTGTGAGTCTTCTCACTGGAGAGGTATTACACAAGAAAATATACTAGCTGTATGCCGAGCTGCTAGATATTTATACTATATCCCGCAGACCCATCAAAATCATGCTTGATCTCCATATCATATATGCACATACAATCTAAATATATGCTGTTTTCTAAAACAGGAAATTACAGCTGCCTCAAAGTGGACCTTGTTTTCAACCGCGACCGAGCCTACTACTTCACAACCGTCTTTATTCCAGATATTATACTAGTAACTTCATCGTTCATTACATTTTGGCTGGAGTGGAATGCAGTTCCAGCTCGAGTGATGCTTGGTGTTACAACCATGCTCAACTTTTTCACGACAAGGTTAGTTTTCCCAGGTTTTAACTTTAATGTCAACTTTTTGGGTCTCATAAGATCTTTCACCATATATCTCATATGAGCTCTTACTGCGAATATAAATGATTTATCGGCTTAATCCGTTTTCTAGCAATACCTTCCGTTCCACTTTACCCGTGGTCTCAAATTTAACGGCGATGAATATATGGGACGGGTTTTCCATGTTCTTTATATATGCTTCACTTCTTGAGTTTGTATTCGTCAATTATATTGGAAGAAAGCGTCCCAGAAGACCTTATGAACCAGGAGATCCTAGGTCTTCGGCGCAGGTGTGTATAAAATATGTGTGTAGTCTAGTGTGTAGTTTACGCCAGAGTTTTTTCTTCGTTTTCATGTTTATGTTTCCTAGTTTTATGTGTTGATGCTTTGCAATTTTTAACGATACTGTTGTGCCATTTACTATTGGCGGTTTGTGTTTGTTTGTAACCTGTTAACCTGTAAAAATAGTAATTCACACCCAGAAAATGTATTAAATAAACTATCAACGCCTCAGGCTTTATGTGATGCTTTACTTTGTCTCATTTACAGATCCATTATATGTAAAGTAACCCTCTTTGAATTACTAGTGAGTTATAGCTTATGTATCAGTTGAACAATGCCTGGTATGATATGACGATCTATAAAAATAGATTTTCAAAATGCGTCAATGTCGTTCTTGTAGGAATTGAGTACGCGAACATGAGACCGACATGACACAGTTAAGTGCCCTAGTAAAGAGACAGCCACATTCTTCGTTGAATTATCTCAGAAGTTTTCACACACATGTAGTATTTAATAAATGCTTTCCCAGAGCATCAAAAGGAAAAGCCTTCAATCCAGAAATAATAGATCGGTTATCATTGGGTGTCGTTTCATTCTGCTATTAATGCAGAAGAACTAGTGAGTAGAACGCCCTTGAGTAATGCAATGACAGGAACAGGAACAGATAAAAATTTCCAGGTGATGTTTTTCTAAGGCTTGGAATTGTTTCAGATTAAATTGTATAACAGGTACAGGTCCGATCGCACTTTATACGTTAAAAGAAACAGGGCACTTTAGATTTTAGAATGATCATGGTCACAGGGGCTGGAAAGCCATATGGATTACGAAATGAGGAACGGGGTTTCAGCTAGTGCTTACCATCAACACATTACAGCAGCACCCCACAAGCTTGTAAAAACCGCTGAGGTGTGAACCTCAAATAAAGTGGGCAGAAGGGTGTTAGATCGATACGATTTTCCAAAGAAAATTGCAGATAATTGAGTATCCGACCCAACTTTTATAATAGTGCCACGCATATACTATACTACTATATATCCACATATACTATATATAATACCATTCGATTCAGTTTGTCTTAGAGGAGTAACATCGGACCAACGATTCAGACTAATCTTTTTTACACGCCAAATTCAGTAATGGGGTCGTACGTTTGATACCCTTATAAACAACGTCAATATTGCAATTTTTGTGCAAAATGATTGCGAATAGCTTGAGATTTTACAAGAGAATGTCCCGCCAACGTCAACAGCACACCCATGCAGTCATGCAGTATTTAAGGATAAGCTGGTGCAAGTTATCAGCATTTTCGGTAAACGTTGATGTAGTTGTGAATTTGCACAGACGAAATAACTCAAATCGAACATGTTTTGTGCACTCCCGTAAGTAATGCAGGTAATGCACTACACAAATCACAAGTACCTTTAATTCTCACAAAGCCTTTCCCCTCTACTGATCCAAATCGAAACACGGAGAGAGATATAGTTTCCTGATCAAATGGCTCGTCTATCAAGTTGAATATAAGGAATCTAATAAGGAAAATGACAGAGTGTATGCTGGTCTGCTGGTGTAACACCCGTACATACATGCACCAAACAAAAGTCGAAGCGAAAATAGACTTCAGTTCACTTGTTCTCTCCAATGGTTCTTATTGCCCCACTTAACTCGCTTTCGTAAAAGTAGGGTCAAACTTGCAACTCCAGTTTACGAGGAAAGTATGCTATCTTCTCTTCTTCTCAACTTTTCCGATTAAAAGTACTAAAAGCTGTAAAATAAGAGGAAAAAAGTTTTCACCCGACACAAAGAAGATGATACACATTTCTTCACAGACTAGGTATATGTCTTCTGGCAAACACGACAGCGGATAGCGGATATTCGTGTTTTAGAGAAAGGAACTTTTATGATAGACAAATGGAAGGATGATGCTAATACTAATATAATAGTGATTGCTTCCACGACATAACGTATTATATGGGCAAAACCTTATGCGATGCGGTGCAATATGGGGAGAATAAAATCATTATGAGGAGGGTAATGAGAGATCGAATTGCATTTGGGAAAGTGCCAAAGCAAGGTGTTTGTAATGTAGGAAAAGTCAATCAGATCAAATTTAGTAGATCAAATTGGAAGAGATAATAGAGATGAGGTGAGAGACAACTAAGTATTCGAAGTAAAAAAGTAATGTAATGTCGAAACGAGACGGTCGTAATCAATACATACCTATGTTGCACTTGATCACTGATGATTTCCGTTCCGACTTTATTTTATTTTAAAAATAAGCATTTGCGCTAAAGATGGCATGGCAAGATGGTTGGCATATATGAAACGCCGTGCACGTGCATGTCACGATTTAATTTTGCTACCTTAATTAATTTTATTCATAATATGCTCGTTGTGCTAACGAGAATTTTATCATGCCCACCGGCTTCAACTGAGTACTTTCAGCAAACACAGCTCTTTTATGCACGGGAACTGTTTGTGATTTTGCAAGGAGGTGAAAGTAGTTTAATTTATTCCAGTTAAACAAGGCAGAAGGGGACCAAATGGAATCTCCCATGGGCCCACAACAATCCGGCAACAACCCAACAGATATTGTTGCTTGTGCCACTTGCCCCTCACCAACACATGCAGCTGCAGCTACATTGGGCTTTTCCATCCCTGCCGTTAATATGGTTAACAAACTTACATAAATTGATTTGCTACTTCATTATAATTACATACAGTTGCAAAATTGCAGTACACATATTGGGACGGACTGATATCTTATGCAAGCCAGCAGAGAAGCTTACAGTACATCACCGTACAGTACAGCTAGTATTTTAAAAGAACAAAAAGACTTAATTACGTGAATTAGGAATCGGTCGATAAACAATCTCCCAATATTTGAACTATGAATTTTATTTTAAAAAATCTTGCTTATCTGGACTTTGTTTGAAATTGGAATGCAAAATCTGAATTGTCATGAAATTAATCTCAGATACGGCCCAGATCTCGGTCTGCTTAAGCACGGTTTGAAATAATTTAATGGTTTGAAAAATCACCCTTTCACACAATATGTCACAGTGGTGTGTTAATAGTTTTGAACTGACTGAAGATTGATTGTTTCCTGTTTCACTTTCCTATCAACGTGACATAAAACATTTGGGGTTGAGATAAAAACGTTGAACTTTATTTTCGATTTTTCATGTGAACATATTACTCCAAGACGATTTGTGAGGGTTGAATTAACCTTATCTTAAACTACATCTTATTTAGTCATAGTCATATAGAGAAAATGTGTAGTGTGTACATCATTAAATTGATAATTAATTCCTATTATTCTCGTTTGCATTTCAGCTCCGGAATCGGATTATAGAGAATCCAATTCGTGTGGCCAAAACAATAGACGTCGTCTCAAGAATCGTGTTTCCCATCGCCTACTCCATTTTTCTTATATTCTTCTTTGTCAAGCATAAAGCGTTCGTATGAAAGAGTCTATTTCACTTGAAATTTTGAATTAAAAATACGACTCCAAACGACGAGACACAATTTAATTTAAAATTTCAAGATGGTTTATTATACTTATTTTATTTTTTCACATTATTTTTTAACATTCTATTGAGTTCTTACTTTTTTAACCCAATATTTCCATATGATATTTTTTCTAGTCAGAAATTTGTATATACAAAGTAATATATTATATTTTGTGAGGAGTTTCAGTTGTCTAACGTTATTTTCTTTCTTTTTTTGTTCTTTTACGCTGGTGACGTTGTATAGGTTATATCATTAAGTTGGTCCTTTTGGCTTATTGCGGCAAGCATACCGTGTGCCACCTGCATGTTTCGTGTTATTTTTCGCAGGTAACAATCAATCAATTTACTTCTGATGATGATGCGTGATGAAGCCATTATGTACTTAATGGGATCAAGTCAAGTTGAACACTAAAATGAACACTAAAGCCTGAAGGATCAACGATAAAAGAACTGGTTTCTTTATTTAACGAATGTACCATAATTTGGAAGCATACAAGCAAAACTCATACTCTTTTACCCACCCCAAGATTCATTATGGTGTGGTGATGATGCTGCAGAAAAGCAATCTTTGATGGAGAACCTTTTATAAAGCAATCTGTTGCTCTCTGCAATATTTAACGTCACAAACGCAACCCAAACATGTAATTTGCTTATGCATGCCTGTCGAAAAGGTAAAAGTGTCCAAACTGTTTGTCTGTATATCGAAGAAGGCTTATAATAACAGTATATTGTACATGTAAATAATAATAATCCTTCAACATACATCAGCAAAGGGAGTTTCTGTGTGTTGTGGCGTACACATATTATAATTATAAGGATGCTATTGTAGATGCGTGTGTCTGAATTTTTAATGTTACAATTAATATTGTTTGTGTCTTTTTCTGTTAATTATGAATGTGAATTTAATCAATAATGGTGCCGTGATTCTCCAGTCCGTATGAACGGCATTTGTATAAGAGTGACATTAACGCATAACATATACTTGATAACTATCATAATTAAATAAACATATATCTTCGTTTCTATATATAGTTCTTAAAACAGGTAGATTGCGCAATAGTAAAACAATAGTTTAAGCGTATAATTTCAGATGGGGAAGAATGAATTAAGTTTTAGCCTAGCATAACGTTTAAAACATATATATATTGCCTATACTCAACCCAAATCCAAAAGCACAGAAAGCAACATGTATATTTAATATAAATGGTGATGGTAGCAGATTAGGATTGATTAATTGTAAGTTAACACTGAGCTGTGCGTTCATTAACATAAGTGCATTCCAACATGCTATTTCTATTTCTGAGCTATATGAGTGAGTACTCTAAAAAGTCCGTAATGAAAACCTCCGAAACAAGAGATATTTAAATACCTACGACCTACTACCTAATACATCGTCTGCAGACATTCTAAATATTCTTGTTCTTATATGTACTTATCCTACATGTACTATGCTGTCCTTAAAGTTTTATAATAGCGCATCAACAAACTAAGTTTTTAAACTGATAACGATATTACCTATTCCAAGACTCATTAAGACCTACATATCATGATTTCAAAAATATTCACTCATATAGTATTTAATTTCACTTTTAGAAGTGCATGATAAACTATGCGGGTTTTACTCATTCCAATGAATAAAAACTGTCTTGTCAATGTCATTCATTAGAATAGAATCACGAATCTACTAACGAGAACGCTACTCTATGTAACGTTACGACGTGGATGGCCTTCTACTGACTTTAGAAGTAGTGTGGTCATTTCTTCATGCTAACAAAGTACTAGGTTTTGTCAAACCTACCAGATATTAAAAATATGTAACACAACGGTAATTTTCGAAAGCAATTTTTTAATAAAGGTCGAAAATCTATCTCTTGCTTGGCAAACATGTAGTGTGAATGTGAGTTGCATATAGGAGTACTAACAGCAATCAAGAAAGTTTTATTCATTCATTCTTTTCCGGAGAAATATGGCAGTGCTGGAACTAGTAATTTTTAAGCTTTTAATGAGCATTATAGAACTCCATTATTTGCATGCATAAAATTTAACAAGATCGTTTAGCAAATCAGACAAAAAGAAAACAGCCATTTTAGATTAGAATAGAAGATTTACGAGTAGAAAAGGGAATGCTATAGTAGTGTATTGCACATTCGTCGTATTTATTAAAGCTAGTTCATCCAAATGTAATTGCATTCAATATAATCGATACCAAAGTATGATAGCTGAAACGCTTCAAAAAACATATTTTGGTTGATTGATCATTCTGGTTCTGGTCACAAGAGAGCAACAAATTAACCGCTATTTATACCTAGGTCTATATAGGTAGATGTCACGTATAGATGTTTTTTGTATGTATAACATCAATGTTAAGTTACGCAGTTATGCTATAAATAAGTAAAACGATTCCAAGTGGATTCTCAAAGATTATTGGTCGTCGCATTTTTAAATCGGCTTACAGAGAGATTTATCTTTATATTTAATCAATAATCAAATGGCAACAATCAACGAATATTATATACCTATAAAATGTATATTCTTAAACTATATCTCGAGGTTGATAATTGAAACATTCTTTTAAATCCAGTATACCACAACAAATGAACAAATAGCTAGAAAAAGCATTGCAAAAGGACAGGGTCGAAAGGTAAAAGAAAATTTGGAATGTGAGAAGTATCTCAAGCAAGTATCATTGTATTGTATGTGAAAGTGAAAACAAAAGTAACAGCGCCGAACAGGAATTCGAAACTCAAATTGATCAAATAGATCGTAGTAAAACTATAACTCGGCTAGTTCAACTCGTAAGGACTAAGAAAGGTACACACAACACGTATAAAAATAGACGTATTCGTTCTGTAATAGTCCGTAACTAAACTGGAAATTTGAACGGAAGGAGAAAGCAGATTTGAAGGGGTTTAAGTGGAATTACGTAGAATTAATACTAAATAAATATGACGATGAAATTCATTACATGTAAACTCAGAAAACAAAA
Organism: Dicranocentrus wangi; assembly: GCA_036850665.1. Classification (NCBI taxonomy): domain Eukaryota; kingdom Metazoa; phylum Arthropoda; class Collembola; order Entomobryomorpha; family Entomobryidae; genus Dicranocentrus; species Dicranocentrus wangi. The sequence continues at coordinate 56,039 of JAANSN010000237.1, forward strand.
ATGAAGGTGGATCATACTATGAAGCCTTGTTTTTCTACACTTTTCTATAGCTATGTGTACGACAAGTTACGAATAACGAAACGTCTTAACGATTTAAAACTATCATAATATATCTTACCAGTTTAGCAAAAGGTACATATAACCAATAAAAAAATATATATATGCAGTAATAGTAATAATTTGTAACAGTGTGATAGATAATTTGTTGTGATGCTATCACACTAATGAAATGTTAGTGGTTGGCTAAAATACCCTATTATCAGCCCGAAAATCACACAGCTAATCATACTCCTCCTGTTTTAAGTGTACAGTTGGCAACTTCGGATTTCCCCTTTTAAAAGGAAGGGACACTGAAACAAGAGATATCTGAATAGTTTAGGAAATCCTACGCGCTGCTATATGCGCTACACATTACTTTGAAAACTTGACACTTGAACTTGAAAGTTTGCTCTGCTGTGTGCAACTTTATCAATATTTTCACGTGTTTCTATCGAAAGCATCTAAACGCAATAGAAAACTAAACGGTTGTTCTTTTAAATGATAAAAAGAAAACCACCGAATTCAATTACCTAGTTGATGAGGTGGTCCGTATGTCCCCGTTTGAAATGTCGACACTTATAGGGTTATCTATCTCGGATATCTGTTTATCTGTCGGTCTTTTAAAACATTTTGCACGAGATTTTCAAGCTAACTATTGATCATATGAATCATGAAAAACTGTCAACTAATAACATTTACAATGTGCTACATAACTACTGTCGGTGTATTTTACAATGTACAATTTAAAATAACTGTACACCTCTAATTTCTAAAATTTGATTTATATTGTCTGTATTAAATATGCACCGCAGCTCATTTAATAATTATTAAATACCATAATAATGATTTTAATATTTATAAAGAAATTGAATAAAAATTGTGAATCCATTTACTCATCACAACGTGTGAATTGAGAAAAACCTGGTGCTTCGTTGTCTAAATTTTATGTGTTTTAGTGTGTTTTATTGCATGGGGATTGATTGATTCAGCTCTTCAGTGTTTCCTTTCCTGCCTGTATGGGATGTCATTGCTTAAACTAAGGGGATACGAGACCAGCAGATACGATACACTTGTCAAAGTCTTTCCCCAGTTTGTACATATCATATTATGCCATTATTTCACTTTCATTCCAATGATGATAGTTCCCTTTTATTAAATAAAACAGTGTGTTGACCACCCCTTGTCCCTTAAAATATACGCCTGTCAACCAATGCGCAATGGATGGAGAGATGGAGAGATGGATTCTGGACACTTTCTCTCAAAATAAGGCTTTCTTTTTCCCTTAGTCAAAATCAGTAACAAAATCCACTGACACACAGTGCAAAAGAAAGTAGTCAAATTAATAAACTATGTATTTTTAGTCACTTGATGAAACAGACCAAACGTTTCTGAGTGTGATCTCCGTTTCTGTTCACTTGCAATTCCTAATTAAATACAGAAAGCTTCAATTGTGCATATTTATGGATATTTATGGTGTAAAGCAAATTAACTGCAGTAGACTTAGTAGATTTTCATGATTAAACAAACCAGTGACAGGACTTCAATTTACTTACAGTTTAGCATAAAACCAAAACTGAAAAGTACAATCAGTGTAGTGTGCCTGTAAAAATTAGCATTTTTGGGCTTTCAATCGATAATCAGGCTTTTATTTTTCTAGATTCGCGGAGACTTCGTCCTCTATACTGAAGGAGAACGCTTAACACAAGATGAACTAGATGAGAACACAACTACCATCTTTTAAACAGTGATTCCGACGATAATTAACTCTGTTTTGTGATCAACAGACTATATATACACTTCAATTCATTCTGAACTGCTTCAACTGAATAAAGATGTCGAATTCGGATAACCTGTTCTGTAATGCGCGAGCTATAAGAAAAACCAAAGCAAAATCAATTGTGCGTTATTTCGTCCCAAAAATTCGACATGCTTATGGCCAACTGCCTCAGCTCTTTTAACTGGAAACCGTGATAGATTTAAGGTTCAGTTTTGTACGTTATACACCTCTTTCACCTCAAAAGTTAGTTAGAAAAGTGTTGTTTTAAAGTTAGATACTCTGCATTTACCTTTTATACTGCCATACTATCTGTGAACTTTTTATCAACGTGATGTGCGTATATATAGCACAATACAAAATTGTTAAACATTGAGATTTTCAGAAAAAAAAAATTCCAGCATATAAGGATGTAAGAATGCCCGTGAGTGTCTGCTCACTGCTGGAGTGGATGAATGGGATACGAGACGTAATAGTTCGAGAAATTTTCAAGAAAAGTTCTTGAAGCCGATGAGTGAGTGACAGCTAATATAAGTTTATAATCAAAGAGGATGTTTCACATGTTTTAGGAGCCAGAGAGCCACCCCACCCGTTTTTTAAGCATGAGTGTATCTACAAATCAACACACAACAAGTCAAGTAAAATATGGTCAATCAATGATCACTAATGACTCAAGAAGACAACTTGCAGCTTCGGACATGATAGTATGTATGAGCAGTAGTATGAGCACTCGACTTTGATTGAGTGCTGATTTTTGCACCGGACCACGCACGACGGACCATTGTTATCTTCCTTCTGAATATGATTCTAGTTATTAAATTCTAAACAAGATACTCTAGTTGGGTTTTGGGAGGCTTGCTTGCTTGGTAGTGGTAGTATACTCACAAAATACAATGAATTATGAATTATCTCTCTACTTTCAAATGGCCCAGCCCACATACAGAAAGCTGTATAAATGACTCGAATGATTGAAATGCGGATTCATCATGAATAATATAATTGACCGTAGTGCAGTAGCGCAGTGTGGGGAAGTAGAAAAACTGTCTTAAATGGTGCTTCCATTCGGTACTCGGTTTTATCTCGGAAATTCAATATAAGGTCCTTTGAAATTTGAATATTTGCAGTGTACTACCTACTATGGAACATTTATAAAGTGATAATAATATGTACATACGCGCACATGTTACGAATTATATAATAATAAAACCTATCCCACTCACGACATTCGGGCGCATCCGTTTACTGTAAAAAAATGCCATCTTAAGTAATAATTAATAGGCAGAATATGTTATGTGGTTGTAATGTTTAGATAAATATACATTTATTTAAAGCGTTCATGATCATAGAGATGCAAGTGTGTTCATTTATATTACTTTAGCAAGTGTATATGTAACATGTTGCGTATCATATAAAAGATGTGTATACTTCCAGTTCCAATATCTACATAAATATTTATTAATTAGTTATTGTATTGCCAAACCCTTCTCACACAGTCACTCTCATTTACTCTCTAAATATTGTACAAAGGATTTTGGCATCATCATACTCTTAATGTTAACAACACACTAGCTTAGAGTACACTTACTATATATATTCCTTGTTTAACAATCTAACTTTTTATCTAAGATTATAAACTTCCTTGATATCATACATCACAATATTATAATATAATCACTACAAGACATCTGTACATTGTAAGTATTCTTTACGTTGCTTATTATTACCATTATTTAAACGCGCTAATAAGAAGAGAATAAAATTGTAATTGATATTATTGCTTGACTCGTTTCACTCGCCAAAGTCGCCAATTAATTAATATCATAATGTCACAAGTATATTAAAAAAACAATACACGTGTGTCATTCACAAAATCATCACTATCAATTCCGAGAGTAATTTAAGGTGACAGTTTACCCAGTTTCAAATAAAATATACTTAAATATTATTATTACGATAAATTCACACAAAAAAATCCCTTTCACATGCATCATAAACTTCATAATAAATATCATTCATTCATACAACTTGTAAAAAAGATTTCTACGAATGTAATACTTATAATGTAAGTATACGTATGTAACATCATGCATGTAACAAAACAACTCGTCGTCTCTGCTGCATGCATGCAGTCTTTGTTGCACACAAAACATCCATCCATATCCATCCCACCCAACAACAACGGGCGGAGCACGAGCACACAGCAGGAGCAAAAAATATAATGTTGCTTCTGCCTCACTTTCCCCGTTCCCCATCGGTTCCACTCCACAACGGGAACAACAATAATATTGATGTGCTATGATGATATTATGATGCATACAGGGAAACACGGCACGGCACACGGGGCGCTTGATATTTGACCGTTACGCCCGCGACTCCACTCCACAACACACATATTTTTGTTTTCTTTCTCAGTTTCTCACTCACTCAGCTCAGCTCAGCTCTCTCTTCTGTGTGCATCCATGTAAGTATCTGTGTGTGCAAGTAAGTAAGTGTGCATAATAAACATCTCCTACATACTCAAACTCAACTCAACAGATGCAGATGAAGAGTACATTATAATATAATACTTACTTTTTATGTATTTCATCGGATGGGATTTCATATTTCAAGTTGTGTTTTGTCCGAGAAGGATGCGTTAAATTTTTTGTCTATTTTGTGTGGGAGCGAAGCCAGCTCTGTCCGTTGGTGAATGCTACAGAAAGTTTTGTTTTTAATTCCTGTAGTCATCTAAGGATTTTAAAACATCCAAAAGATAAGTTGTAAATCCTAAGTGACCTACATACTTTTACTTTTGTTGTTCCGGTGTGCGTGCGTGGCGGTATTGCCGAGCCGACTCGGGTCAATTTTCCACTCCAGCCAGACGCCCCGGTGGAGGGTGCATGATCAGCAGTGATCATTTTCAATATATTTTAGTCAACAGCAAACGAAAACGGCTGTGATCCTGGATAATATCTTTTGATGTTATAAATTAAAAAACAAGTCGCATCTGATCAAGTTGGAGAAAGTGTGTTAAAAATAGTTGATCATCAGTCATCATCAGTGGGACAGTGGAGTAAGTGTGGAACATTAATGGTAATAATTTATTTTATTTTACTTTATTAGTTGTAGTTAATTTGTCTTTCACCTTTGGATTGTTCTCATAAATAAAATAATTGGTGAATGACAGAAGAATTGGCTTGTTGAATTTTTTTTTCAGATTTAAAATTAAGGATAAACTAACGAAATAATCTAAAGATGTCTACGATTCGAAGAGTGTCGTCGTTCAGTACGTCAAAAGTCCTCGCGAATCCCATTTTTTCGCAGTTGTCCCAAGCGTCTCAGCAGGATGATGGCAAGCAAACGGTAATGTACTTTGTGCTACCACCTGGAAAATCCGAAGACGACGTTCAAAATACTAACTTGGGGGAAACATTTCAGGTTCTAAGCGGATTTTTTTTACTGTATTTTTAAATATTAAATGTGATCTGTGTGAGCTGCTTAATTAATAACATAATACATTGTTTGATTCATTATTGTATTTTAGGCATGTCAAGCTCATTTTTTGACAGTCCAATGGATCAAGGATGGAGATTGTGCTGAGGTAGAATTATACGGGGACGGAAACATATTAGTTTTTGACCCATTTGAAAGTCCGGGGTTCAACACGTGGAGAGATAAACTCGGCAATTGTTCGTCTCGAATAGAGTAAGTTTGATGAATAAATTACCACGTTATTTGTGACAAAACATAGTGTATTTTTGTTGTTGCTTTTATTAATAACGTGTACTTCAAATTAAAATATTGTTTGTAGGATTCTCGGTCCACAAGTTCTGCGGTACACATTTAATTCACCGGATACATTAAACTTCCAAACCAAATCTGTTCCTACTTATACCCTAGCGATGAGGAATATGATTGTTTCGTTGTCGGGATTCGACAAAAATACCAAGGTATTGAGCAATCTCTTTACAGTTGGTGTATTCATTCTCTATTGCCTCTTTCTTATCTCGCCTTTCTGGCTCTCTAAAGTCTAAAACTAAAACACGGATATGAAGATTTTGCACACACAATGAACGCTTTATTCCGTCCCTCCACCAAAAAGCTTCGAATGCAGATTATTCAATTGATTTGTTGTGTGTGCATTAAGGTATCATGTCCTGTCAGTAAAAATGCGAATTGGGATTGACACAAAGACAAAAATACAATCTATGAGTGCAACATAATTTTCCCTTCTTACAGGAAGAAGTTGAGAAAATAATACGGTGGATGAATGGAACCGTATCTCCTTCATTAACCAAAGCTGTGACTCATGTTGTGACGGTCAAAGCTATCACCAAGAAATGTCTTGAAGCAAATAAAGAACAAATACCCGTTATGACAGAAACGTGGATCAGAGAAGTGTGGGATGATAATCAAGTCAAGCCTGTAGATGCCAGTGATTCACGCTATGTAAAGCACTTGTGCCCGGTGTTTTACAAAGTTACTGTTTGTATGTCTCAGATTAGTGCAGGAAGGAAGAACACTTTGAAAGCTGGGATTGAACGTCTAGGTAATGGTTTATTGTTAAGCGAGCTTTTTGTCACACCACACCCTTAAACTTTAAATGAAACTCAAAACTCGATATTCGCTGAAGTTTAGCTAGTTACAGGAAAATTCGATTCAGAACTAATAGTTGGAATTGAAATATAATTTAGGGGGCAAATATTCACCAGAGCTTGCAAAAGGAAAAGTAGATGTTTTGGTGGCGATGAACGCTGAAGGAGAAAAATTTCGATTTGCCCAAAAGTGGAGAATTCCCTGTGTGACTCCCGAGTGGATCGAAAATTCGACAGAATGTGGACACTTGTTACCGATCGATGAATTCAAAGTTAATTCTCGTACGTACGAGATGATGTCTACGCCTGCCCATTCTCATGTTCCTGATTGTAAGCAATCATAATCATAATCATATTTATAGTTCTAGTTCTAAATATAAACCAATGTCGGTGTGTGGACAGGCACATACTGTGTATATATTGCAATATTGCGTACATGTAGAACTATATTGGTGTAATTCGTATTTGCCATGAGGAGACAAGTAAAAGATGATTTTATTTCTGTGATTTTAGTGGATATAACAAAATGTAGTATGATCGAACCTGAGACAACAAAAGCAATAATAGATGCTACAACTGATATCACTCGAACACAAAATGATTCTCATGAAGATGTAATATTTCAGTTAAGAGCTGTGAGGGACTATTTGGATGGATGTAAAGTAAGTTATCCACGCTTTATACATTGGTGTGATTGGTTAAGAATGTAAATGTATTTAGAACAAAAGTTTGTACGTGTAACACTTAAAACAACAAACCCTTCATGATTTGTTCACAATTATTCGCAGATTTATGTCGTGGATTATGAAAAATGCGATGAATTGAAGAAAGTACTTAACGCGTCCGGAGCAGTTAGACTAAATGATTTGTGCAATGGCGTAACACATGTCATTGTAACAAGCCCAAAGTTGCCCAAAGCAGTTGAAGAGAAATTGAAGGAATTAGAATCAATGTAAGCTACTCCAAATACCATGTGATTTTTATCTGACGTCGCATAGGAGGTCCAGCAGAAGAAAACCTGTGCTCTAATTTAAATTTTTTTCTAAGCAGGCCAATTTTGGTAACTATCGAATGGGTAGTAGAGTCAGCTAAGGAGGGGTTCCCAGTAGATGAAGATTTGTATTTGTATAAGTCTGAAAATCAACGTTCCACCACTGCTGGTAGCGATGACCCGAATAACTGTACTCCTTCAAACCAGGCACGACCGTCTTCTAATGCAAATCCTGGCTTCCCCAAATCTGGTAACAACGACAGTACTACCGTGTCTTCAAAATCATCTAAATCGGGCGGCAACTCCAAATCGGATGGCAGTAGTAATTCTGACACAACTCAGCTAAATGAGATGGGAGGGAACGATAGATCATCATATAACCCAACACTTGGCAACGAGTCCTCACAGGGTCTACTTTTCGGAATTACTTTTAAACTTGTCGTACATGATGACGACGAGCGTGGATATATCGAAGACGTGATAATAGAAAACAACGGCAGAGTTACCGATGAAAATCCTCAAGTCGTCTTACTGCCCTCCATTTGTAATTCAAAGGATAAGGAGGAAGCAGAAAAAGCGTACACTAAGTACTGGCTGGTAAGTAAACATTTACATTGTTAGTACGCGATAGTAAGCCAAAACAGGCGTGGATAATTTGCTCGAAATCAGGCTTAACTGATGGAACTATTACCTCTTTTTTGTGTAGTTCGAATGCTTAGAAAATAACACATTGGATATACAGAACTCATTCCATTACGTTCCGATTCCTTCTAGTAAAAGAATGAGTGGGATATTGAAAAACTGTGTTTTTGCAGTCAGTCAGTATCCTCAAGCTGAGAAAACTTATATTATTGACTTGATAAAGGCGATGGGAGGCAGGTGCGTACATATTATAAAGTATTTATGCAATGCATTCAATATCGTATAAAACTATTTCCTTTTCTGATTTAAAATGCGCAAGATTTTGTATTAAAGGTTTCAAGACGTTTTTGCAAAAAAGGATGCGAAGGACAAGGGAACTTTACGTTCAACTCACCTTATCTGTAAAAACATGGAAACTGATAAAGCAAAAGCTGCAAAGCGTTGGGGTGTTCCGGTAGTCGTTGGAGAATGGGTGGCTCAATGTTTAATTGAAAGGGAGAGGGTTGATGAAGAGCGCTATAATCCAGATCAAAATACGACTGACGCAACTGTTTTTATGCCAACTCCTCAAAGACGTCAGACTAATGTTAATGCTAGAGCAGGCAATATTAACGTTAGCATGAATAGTGTTTATCCTCCATCGACCCGTAAACCTGAGGCAACTGAAATCATCAAGAGGAAAGCAAAGACACATGACACTGATCCAGAGAAGCCAAAGGACGCGTCAGATGAAGTTTTCCAATTAAAATCCAAGCCAGCCGCAAATGATAACCACGCCATGAGATCACCAGTTGCGGGGACTTCTAACTCTTGTCAAACAGGATGTGGTACGTCAGCACCGAATAACCCACGTATAGGCGTATTGAACAATATTGATGGATTCGGTTCGTTGCCGCAAATTCCCAGTCAGGAAGAGATTGATCGAAAGATGGCTGAATTGAAAGCATTGGATCCTTATTCTGATGAAAGTTTCCAAAGACTTATGGATGACATTAAAGCAAGGGGCATTAATCTTGATGACATATCTCCTTTTACATCCTTCGAGGACCGTAGACTTTGTAATCCAGATCCCGACTCACCTATATTACTGGGTTTACCGCGTCACGAGTCTCGGGCATTGAAAGAGCAGTTTGAAGTTGCATTACAAAATACTCCAATTGTGAACAAAATCAGGTTAAGACCTCCAACTTCGACTCCTATGAGCGAAATCGTGAGACGAATGAATGTCATTGCAGCAAATCAGGAAGCAAATCTCACTTTTAGTTCGCCATCCACACCTTCCATGTTTGGTTCACCTCGCACTGCCTCAACGCCTAAATCCGGTGGTCCGCAATCCCTCATAAAAACTGCTGCTATAAATAGACTATCGGTGAGTAACTTATGAATTATTTGTAAAGTTTATGATATGTCGTCAGCAGGAATATGAGAGGTAGAGCTATGTGAAATATTATATGTTGTAGTACGGCAGCAGTAACCCGAGTACTTCACAGTCAAATTTGGAAGCTGATGGAACTACTTCGCCAATCGGAATTAAAAAAATAGGTAAACGTTCATCAGATGGATCACCGGAACGTGAAACTACGGAATCTGTAGCTAAGAGGTCACGGCAGTCGTCAGATGAAGAATCAAATGATCCAGGTATTAGCAGAAAGTCAGATTCTCCCAACGAAAATGCTTTCGGAAATGATAAACATAACCAAGAAAAAAGTGACAACGCCAAGAAGCCTAATCGTATGCAAGCTTTAACTAACCTCATTGCCCAAAATCAAGCAAACCAAAACGATAACGATAAGGACCTGTCTCCATTAAGTATGTAAACAACATGGATGAGTTTTAGTAGATTGTGTATAAAATAACTAGGTTGGATGCATCTGGAAAATTATTATTATATTCTTATAGAACGGCGGTCTGGGGATGATTCAGTAAAAAGATTAATTAAAATTAACACTGAAGAGGAAGCGGCGGAGGAAATCGAGCAACCCCATCTTTCATGGGTGGAGGACAAGAAGGATCGTCCCATGGATAAAAGGTTGCTTAGGGAAAACGAGGTAAAAGACTTGATTCAACCACCACCTGAACAACAGGAAGTTCTGGAAACAGAAACGAAACAACGATCCAGTAGACGGAAGAGGACCAATAGTGTAGCCAGCGATGTAAATACACGGGTAACGAGATCAACTCGAAGTCAGAGTAAAAATCGAGAAACAGTACCAGTTGGACATCAGCCTATCAGAATTGAAGACTCAAGCTCAAAGAAGTCCGGGGCAAAACCGCAGCTAGTAACAAGTTTTCCAATAACACTCCCAAGAAACCCTATCTTCATGTTATCATCCCTGAATGAAAAAGAAAAACAAGAAGCAACTAGCTGGGTGGAAGATTTAGGCGGACAGATTACCAAAGTTGCATACTATGATCCGAAATGTGTTGGTCTGTTTGCTGGTTCCCTGATACGTAGTGAAAAGGTTCTCGGGTGTATTGCAGCTGGAAAGCTCATTTTCAAAATGGACTATCTTACGAAGTCATTTGCAGCTAAACGCTTCCTTCCAGTGAGTTTCGGATTGGGATTTTTTATCAACACGGTATCCTGGACTATACTAATGGGTTTATGTTTACAATTATTTCAGGTTGACGGAAATTTCTTATGGAATGAAAACAACATAACCCATGACAAAGAACGTGATTTAGCGAGAGCCAGTGTTAATTGGTTAAAAGCTCAGATGGTTGATAAAACTAAAATGGCAATGTTTGGTATGAAATTTTACATGTTGAGTGTTACCGGAGACAAGAAAGAGGCATTTAGTCGTCTTATTTTAGCTAGTGGTGGGGAAGTAGTTGAGAAGCCTGAAGATTCAACATGTATAATTAAGGAGGATAAATCAACTGTGAAAGTGCCAGACTTAGAAATACCTGTTAAAGGTGCGCTGTATTTAAATACTCTTATATTATCAGACCCACCCGTATAATTTATAGCTTTATCTCCGAGTCCCACATTGAAAGTCGTACATTTTTTCTCGCTTTTTATAGTAACGACAGTAATTGTAAATACATACGTATATACATACATATAGCTTTCTGAGGATAGCTCTCGCCTTGATTGTTCGTGACAATTCAACGTTAATTGCTATTTATTACCATCTGACTTTTGTATTTAGGTTTTAATGTGTCTTTCTTCTAGTAATTTGAAAATATGATATGATAGTGGTAAAACAAGAAATAATGGTAAATGTATGAGAAAAAATTCTAAAATAAAATATGATTCGCAAAGATTCTGATTCCGTTATGAGGATATTTAGCAGGTCAGTTCCGTCCTCCTTTATTCAGCGAAACTAGTGGTTTCATAGTTCGTTTGTTTTATAATGATAAATATATTTCATTTCCGAAATATTCCAATTATTATATATATATATATTGATTATTCTAACAAAGTAGATCAAATATACGCTAGTTATTGAAACTGGCTTAATCGGCATTGTGTGAAAAAGTGTTACATGCACAACATAGGTATATGAGGTACTGTTGACTATACATTTATCCAGTCAAGAAGTTCTTACCTTCATTGTATGAATTAAGATAGTCGTCCTCTTTGTCAGTATAGGAAGGGTGATTTTGCTTCAGATATAATAGGAAGTACTTAAGACGATCTTATTACGTTAATGTCTTATTAGTAATAAATTTTGACAGGCGTGTGATACATGACATAATTCTCTTAATCTACATTATGTTATCTAATTAATTTGCCCCATAAGCAAATGAATAGGGCTTTTTACTATAATTTAGCGCAAAGTAAGGTTGGCTAGGGATTTGTGTTGGGGTCAAGGACAATTGGCTGAAGTTCCTGAATCCGTTTTACACAATCTAGGTAGGGTTTGATTCCTTTTCTGCTCGTAATTTTGCATAACTAACTAAATGGACATGAGTAGTAGAGAAATAGCACCTTAGCATAGGAAATTACATGCTTGTACAAGCATCTCAGCACCATTTCACATTTATACACCCCATATAACACCTTCATAATTAATGCATCGGAATGGACAAGATTCGATAGTTGTAAGAAAATTTGTGGTTCTACCGGCCAACCGGCTATGTGTAATGTTTAAATATACTGTTAAACATCTTACTGTCTCACTATATTCTTTCACGAATTTCATGATTACATCAATGATATTTCTATTGTTGAATAACCTTATTACGACCATAACCATAATTATAGCTAAAAATATTTACCATAAAAATGAATTGAGTAGACGTTTGGATTTCCTTTAAGGGTGAAGCAGTCCAGAAAGGAACGGGTTCAATATAATGTGAAAATGTAGCAATAACTTTAACCATGTGTGTAATGCACAGTCGTGATGAGATCATAAACGTTGTTTCTTATTTACAATTACAAGGCAAATATCGTTAATATCTTAATACTCTACCGGCCTTGATAAATAGCATCGTCATTTGATCAATTATCGTATTCCAATTTTCTATTGATTACTCACAGAATTTTCATTTGGTATTATTATTACTGGATTATGCAATCTCCTCGAGCACTGAAATGGTTGCAGCAAACTGCAATTTGGAAAGGTGATATTACATAGTCATTTACGCGTATTGCTACATGTAATATTATATAGCTTTATGCAAGTTTTAAGATTTACGATAACTGTCTTACATCCGCGTTTATTTTTTACGAATTGTATAGTATAAATAGAACTACTTCCTTTTATATTTTAGGATGAACTGGATAAATTTCTTCAGGATTTCATGGATGATTTTTAATAATTTGGAATAGGTGCATGTTATATTTGCGTATGTGTGTAGCAGCGTATTGAATTGGTAAGCTTACTACTGGTTATTATTTAGTTGTTTCAAATTGGTCTCCTGCTTTATCATGACCGAAAGAATGTCAAAATGTTAAATGCTACGTTAAAAGTGAATTGCACTGTTGCAGGTTGTTGCACCTCCTATATATGCAGAGAATATCGGTGTGTGTATGTATTTTTACACACATACTGGCGTGCTCGCTGCTATATATGTGTATATAAATAGTAAATATAGGTATAAGCTAGCATGCGTACACCATTAGTTATCAGGTTTGCATTTTTGCAAGTTTGTGCAGTGGAGTGTAAATTCTAAATAGCCATAGTCATATAACCAGGGTAGTTTATATAATAAAGTCGCACACAGATAACCATAATATTTAAATACTTTATTTCCATTCCTGTATTCGTACTTTTTGTTGATAAAAAATAGGAATCTTTAAACTGAATTTGACAAGAGATAAAGTGATAATTTTCAGAGTGAAAGCGTTTAGTCTGGTGATACAACAAGCACAGTAAAATAGGGAAAGGCGAACCACTTTGGATCAGTTCATTCATTTCTACATTTAGTGCACTGAGGAGATTCCTGGAGCTGTGTTCGGCCAGTACTACATACTAACAACAAGAAAATGCATTCATCTGTCAGGTCCGTAAAACATATATTAATGACGTATGGATTCGGTGTAAGCAAAATACCATCTAATCCAACACTATCAACAAGAGTCAAAGCGTACGATGTAGTACGCTTAAAAATTATCAAAATCGCACTTTGTTGAACCTCAACCTATCGATTGGATGGAATTTCACGATTAAATAAATTATTATTAATTAGATAATCCATACCGTGTTTAGATTCTTCAAATAAGTAAGTTAATTATCCCTCAAGATTTTTCGTTATTCTTACATTGTTGCATATACACCCAAGTCGGGTGGAGTGCATCTCAAAACCCCACCTGCATGTAGTATGTTATATAGAGTTGCAATTTACCGTTGTAATTTTTAACATCCAGTTTTTGCAACAAAAATCAAATAAAATGCTAAAGTATTTTGCCTATTATTACAGAGCCCAGCTAAATTGCACTGCGCTAAATAACTGATAAATTGCAAGACACAAGTCACATAGAAGAAGTCGGTGTGGGCGTGGGCATGAGCTTTCTCCATCACTTTTTCGTCAATGGGGTACAATGAGATTTTCAGATTCTGGTTTTATAAAGACCCACGATCTCGCGATATTTATTATTTTAATTTTTGATAAGTATTAACTTATTAGCCTTGTTAAGTTTGGAATGCATCGTAATGTCATTTGTTTTGAAATTCTATAGCATGCGGTGTTCACTCACTAGATGTAATCCAATCATTGGTCGGAAGCGCAATCAATATATATAACAACAATTTAAATAAAACTGACATGGTATAAAATATGTATACCGTACTTAAGTATAGTTTGTATGTGAAAAGGCTGAATGCGAACTAATATAGGTACAAATCCATTTGATCAGATTGTAAGGTAAAGGTATTATAACATGTGAATTTGCATCGTAGGATTTTCACACATGGATAATCAGGTAAGATATAAGCAACGCAAGGGTCCATTGTGCGAAATAACACTACTTGCCAATTACATTACTAGTGACTAGTAGAACTTTCTATTTTTTGCGTTTTCTAAAGCATTTCATGTAGTCAACATCACAGAAGTTAGCAATTAATGCCATATGCAACATGCAACTTGTAGGCAACTTATCGGCAAACTCTTATCATATCGCATAGGTATAATAAAAGTTGATATTTTTATATGCTACATTATATTAGCTAGTCACACGCTAGTCACACTAAAAATTGTTTCGAGTGTTGTTATTTTAAAATTTTAACCTCTGTAGAAACCGAAAGTTGATCAGCATACAGATTTTTGGTAGGTATTACTTTCCAGACCTAGGAAGGAACATAAATCAAATTACATGAAGCAGCTAGTTTCGTAGATTAATTAATGTACATAAGTTTTAGGTAAAGAAGCAAAATGAATACTTTGTACAGTACTAGGCACTCTGGTAATACTTGTATGCGAGCTTAATGTTGTTGCGGAGAGTGATTCCGGTAGTCTGGTAGGGCTGAAGATGAAACGGGTAGGTGGTGCCAAAGATGAAAGACTATCTTTAAATGCCGGGGGTGATTTTAAGACAAGCTGGGACAAATGCAATGTCCAAACCAAACACATTACGTTATAAAAGGTGTCGAATGACCTACCCTGGGAGTTTATACAGAAATGAAATATATGACACCCTTCATACCTGCATTAACTGCTTATCAACTATTAACTACGCGTAATGAATTCGGATTTAGGTTTTTCTTTATATTAAATTCGGTTTTAGGATTTCCTATCTATTAAATTCGGCATTAGGTCTTTAGTATATATGTGTATGAACGCAATTCGGAAGCAATCTAGAACCAGTTTTTATAAGTGCTATTTGGTTGGTTATGGTACGGTACCTCGGAATTTTAATTGCAAGTATGTACATAAATAGAAGGCGATTCGAATGCCTACGTAATAAAAAAGTATATTCTAGTTGATAGCGGTTTCTCAGAAGAGCTGGAACTTCGTATTAAGAATTGTTTGGACTCTGACCTGACTCATCAGAGATGTATTCTACACTGTGTAAATACTAATTGTAAGTATCAGTAAGTAGTTAGTTAGTGATGAAGGTGTGTTGTTTGTTTTGTAGCAATCTCCCTCATGAGCATGTCTTTTCAAATCAAACAAACGCTCTGTGTTTGACAAAGAAAAATATAAGAAATATCGCGTATGCTATTGGAAATACTATTCTTGAGACAACGTCGATCGTCTTCGCAACCCGGATGGGATTCTCAATTATTCGCCGTCGCATCTGAAAGTAGATAAGAAATAATATGTTATTTATTTATTAGCAAACATGTTGTTCTTCGGTTGAGCAGCCGGACTGGGCTTTTGGTCACAGTTAAAGTGTTCAAGATGGGGTGTTATATTTTATTAAATACTTTAGACTCATGATATTTCGTCACTATCTGATCGATATTTAAAAGAAAACTAATCGTATCGTAAGTTTTATAATGGTACATTGACAAGGCAAGCTAAATCTTCCAAACGCAATTGTGAATCTTAAATTGTTTTTAGGCATTTAAGGTGCAGCAGCAATTCTGTTAATGGGAAAGCGTGTTGAAATTTAAACAGGTGAACAGTGATTGTTGTGATTTGGCTAGTCAGATTAAAAAGAATATAGTATCTATTAACAATGATTTCGCGATGTGGAGTACAGAGAGCAAATATAGATGCAGCGATGATCGATGCACACGCATACGCTACTTCAATGACTAGATACACATTGAAGAGAAAGTACTCTCTGTGACGATCGATACGAAGGGCAATACTTGAATATGATTTATAATTACCGTACGGACATCGTTACTGTCAAATAGGCTTCACAACTGTAACCGTATTGTAATAACAAACCAAATTACCGTCCTTCGTGCTGATTTTTTGTCACTTACACAAACAGCACTTTCCTTCTCAGTGGTTAGTGCTTGCTTATCTAGTCCTTACAGTAGCTTGTGCATGCTTCGATAATCGTTGCGTTCTGTTGCGTTGTATAGTGGTCATCTTGGTTGGCACATGAATGTCAACATGAGTGAATTAGGCTGCACTGCAATTCACTGCATTGCGAAATTCAAGTCGCAGGATATGAAAAGTGAGGTTAATATTTTTATTACTTGTGGAGCAGCACAGCCGTTATTAGCAGGATGAGTGCAAGGGGACGGACTACAGGCAGTGCAGGCAACAATTTCTGTCCTCTGATTGCTACCCGGCGGAGATGGTGCTCCTACAGGCGTTGTCGCTTGATTATCTTCTATTTTCACTCGCTGCAACATGTGCCAAAATGTTTCAATACTTTCGTATTTTGCAGTAATTTCGCATATAAGTAACAATGAGGTTGCATTAGTTTCAACGCTTCTTGATCTTGACCAACGTCTTGAATCTGATTGTAACTGATATCAGATCACGGTGTTTGGTCATAAATGTGTGTGTAAAACCCAGCGAATCAAAATATATACATATGGACAAGTTCAATCTAGTATAGGTATATCTGTACAACGGGGTCATATTGG